>VUQK01043397.1:15470-35252 GCA_015106715.1 Bujurquina vittata | reverse complement strand
GGGTCCCCTCTTTCGGAAAAAGAGGGAATCAAAAAAGTTTTTTCCAACCCAAAAAAAATAGAAAAAATAGGGCAAAAAAAAAAAAAAAAAAAAGACAGCGATTGCACTCTGTCAGTGTATTTGTAGTGTGACCTGTGTGGGAGTTATGCAAATGGATTTATTGCTGGCATACAGAACTTGTGGAATCCCAAAGCACCTGTTTAGATGAGGTAGAACAGGTTTGAAAAGCAAAAGTAGCCATGTTGAGAAACCTGTAATTAATTTTTTTAAAGCAACACGATGGCTTTTGTGATCATCTTTGTCAAACGTGTTGTCCAGGTGTTTAAACTGACCTTGAATTGATTTTGAAAAAAACTCCGTTATAACTGTGTTGTGTCCATAATTTTAAAACTATTGTCATCTTCACATTAAAACTTTACACCTCACAAAGGCTGTGACTCAGGAGGCAGAGCAGCACAGTTGGATCCACAGCTCTCGTCCCAGCTATATTATTGGAAAAATCACTGTGTGTATAGTATATGAAATGCTGTGTGTTAGTCTAGTGAACTATTGTATAGATTCAGTTCATTTACCTTTTTAGTTTATGTTTAATGCTAATCGGCAAACATTAAAACACAGTATTAAGATGGTGAAAATGGTAAACGCTGCAGCTGCAAAACATCAGCATGTTCACGGTGTGGTCTCACACACAGCAGTATTGCTGCTAGTACAGCATGTTCGCAGACTCTTATTTTTTTCAGTGGCAGCTGGTGCTTATCTTTTTATTTTTGGAAAAAAATATAAAAGTAGTCATGTTGCATAAATATGCTGATTAAACAGGCAATGAAAACTTCATTGTTGAGCAATCAATAAATTATTTATCCGGCTGTTTTATTTATATAAATCGAAGCCAAACCTCATACACTGAAACATTATCAACTCACGTTAGTCCCACACCAGCTGTACGGAGGCCGGCAAGAAGGAATCTTAGGTAATCTGCAATCAAACAATAAAGTGGGAAGAAAATCATCATTTTTCTTATTGATTTATTACATAGTAGTTCTCTATTGAGCTTGGCAAATGATTTTGAGGAAGGTAAAAGAATCCAAGCGTGATATTTTTCCTGTCGTTCTCACAGGAAGGCCAGCAGCCAGATATCTTTCAGAGACATGTGGATGATTTAGGTGCCTCTGGTGTCCTCACTTAACACTCTGCAATGTTTTCACTTAAGAGGGTCGTCCTCATTTTGCTGGAACACACACACACACACACACACACATAGCAGAGGGTAGTTCCTAAAGTTGTTGACAGCCACATACACTAGCATTTACACTTGAATTCTCAACTATGCACCAGCATAGCAAGACCATAAATATAGAAATAGTTTGGCGACAGTTGTAGGCAGGCAGGCCCACACCCATACGCGCGCACATGTGCACACACGCACACACGAACCACAGTCTGGCCAGCTGCTCTGAGCAAGACGAAGTTTTGAATGGGAGTGACAGCTGTGGATTCCTCTGGATGAAGGAGGGAGAAGGAGAGATGGGAGATAGGAAATGTGAGCGAGGGAGGGAGACGAGTTGCAGAAGGAATGAGTGTGTGAGAACGAGCGACGGAGAGGGAGAGCGAGAATGACAAAGAAAAACACAGATGAGCATAAATGAAAACCTGTGGAGTGTTTCAGAGAGACAGCATCAGACTTTTTTATTTTTCCTCTACCAGCTGCCTGGATACTAATGATTGACTTGTTTGTGTTATGCAGCAGACTGAAAAAGATTCATCTGAGAGAGTATGAAAGATTATAGACATAATGAAAGGATTTTGAAAGTAAAAAATCTAATTATAGATATTGATACTTTAAGAAAATGAATATAAATAAGAAATAAAATGAAATAGTTGGACAATTAAAAAGCTTGGCCAGTAGGGTTTAATATCAATGCCCTGGATTAGGGGTGGGCAACTCCAGGCCCCCGAGGGCCAGTGTCCTGCAGGTTTTAAATGTGTCCCTGATCCAACATACCTAAATCAAATGGCTGTATTACCTCCTCAGTATGCAGTCAAGTTCTCCAGCTAATGACTTCTATATGTGAGTCAGGTGTGTTGGATCAGGAACACATCTAAAACCTGGAGGACACCGCCCCTCGGCGCCTTGGCCACCCAAGTGTGGAATTTGCATGTTCTCCTCGTGTTTGCGTTTCTCCAGGTACTCCGGTTTCCTCCCACAGTCCAAAGACAATGGGGTTAACTGGTGATTCTGAACTGCCCATAGGTGTAAATGTGAGTGTGAATGGTTGTCTGTCCCTCTGTGTTAGCCCTGTCTAGGGCGTGCCCTGCCACCCGCCCTGTGGCAGCCGAGATAGGCTCCAGCCCCCCCTGCGACCCTGATTTGGATAAGCGGAAGAAAATAAACGGATAGATAACGCAGAAAAAAGGGGTTCTGGGGTAATATAGAAATGATGTCATCACATGGTTTGAGTGGTATCAAAGCTGAAAAAATATTATTTCAGGCTTAAGAAAGATGAACTAATCTGAGTAAATATGTCCTGGCAGCAGTTACTTTTTTTGATGTAGCACACAGTTGATTTGGTACTCTGAGAGAACAAAGAGACACCCTGCGCTCCCAGAGTAAAGAGCATGTGATCTTAACTGTCAGTACGAGACTATTTATAAAGATCCTGTGTTGCACAAGGCTGATTTAGCAACTTGGTGGATTTTTTTTTTTTTTTTTTAGTGAATACACCCCCACATCTTGCAGCCTTTACTCTGATTAGGCATCACTGTTGTTGCTCTGTGCTAAATGCTAAACAGCAAAATCTCTTTATATTTATAATGGTTTTATAAATCCCTCCTCTAATGACAAGCTAGTCTTTCCTGGTAAAATGCTTCTCAAGAACCTAAAATTCAAGATGAACAAATAATTCTTATTTTCCTTCTTTCATAAAATGAAGAATGAAAAATAAAAAGCGTAATCAGTTATAGCCATGGCTGACAAGGAAAACAAACAGCACCTCCTCTGGAAACCAGGGCAAAATCAAACAATCTATTGACTACGACATCAAATTGTGACCAGTTTTCCTGATAGTTGAAACTACATCACTGCACTTCCCCAAAGTTAAGCATTTAGGTTCGCTGCTGAGGAACACTTTTTATTTATATTGGCTGTTAAGAAGTTATGTTAAATAAAAGTCCTCACTGTACCACGTGTTTGTATCTCTGTTGTATGTTGTAAGTTATCATGTAATGGCAGCTTTGACAGTGGAAAAGTTTTCTTGCACCACTATGCTTTTTAAGCTGTCTCTGAGCCTGTTTATTCCCACAGACAATTGAAATAGATGAAACCCAACTTATCTGGGCTGTCAATAACTGACTTAGTAGTTTTCCATGTGCCTATAATGCGCGTGATCGTTACATTAGTGTGTTGCCTTCAGGGCCAGTGTTAGTCATTAATGCAAGTTGTTAATGGATGTCAGAGCCCTCAGCTTTTCATGAACAGGAACAGTGATTTGAAGTGTTTTGTGTGATTGTATTTGACAGACACGCTCAGAGAAACTAGTGTTTTTTAATGAAAAACTTTCCAGCTGTAGGGCTCAAGGGCACTGTGGCAGCAGCAGCGTCACAACAACAGCAGGGGGAGGAGAGGGGAGGAAATGGGAGTCTAAACTGAGCCCTTAAACAGGAAGCCACCCTGGTTCTCTCATTGTTGTGTTTTTATAGACTCAACTTCCTGCTGACATGACCGCCCCCCGTTACCGTGGTTACGGTCCATGTTGTTTATGGTATGGATTTCAAAGATCACCCAGTTGCCAGACCTAATGGTCATCACTGGCCAAAGTGGGACACAGAAAATGTGCAGCGTGAGAGAGGCTGAAATGTGCTTTTGGTTGTAAAGAAGTGTACACTTATGAGGTTTTAGCGTGCTTCCTGTAGTGTTATTACAGCTATGATCTATCACGTCATTTACTGCTAACCTGTTATTCTGATCTGCACATAGTTTGAGGCTAATTTGGACCTCACTGTACTCTTAATCTTGAATGCAAATACTCTTAAATGTAATCTCTGTCTTTTAGGAATGAGTTAAAAATGCATTAATCCACTGATTTTGCTGCATTGCTGTATTGCTCCCAGGATAGTGAGTGTGAGTAAAATGATGAACTCAACAGTTTGGTGTGAGAGAGATTCACCAAATAGAGGCAGAGACAGAGCGAGGGAGGAGAAGAAGAAAGAGAAGGAGTTAAAGAAAAAGAGGATGTGGCCGACAGTAAAAGATGACTGGAGGGGAGTGGAGCTCTCTGTCTAATTATAGATCCTGCTGTGAGTTGGCTGAGGCAGAAGTGCTACTGGGGTTTTCATATTGCCGGATATTTACAAGACAAACACGGGTATGTGCCACCGACTTCTTTATTGTTGGTTTCATATGTGTACTTGTGTATATGGACATTTTTTTAATCCCGTGAGAACAGGGGGGCAGACTGGTATCAAATTCACTGGATACTGCACACTAGAACCCTGCTGTGATATGTATGTGTGTGTGTGTGTGTGTGTGTGCGTGTGTGTGTCTGAGAGTGCAATGATTGAGCTTCATCAGCCCAGCCTGAGTATGAAAGAGAGTGGGGTAGAAAGAAAGTGAGTTTCTTTAATTCTCATCTGTCTGCCTCACTTATTCATTGATACTACTCTGGTGTGCTTCTACAGTTACTAATAAACTGTGTGTAAGAGATATCTGTATTCATGTGTGTGTGTGTGAGAGAGAGAGAGAGAAACCAGTACTGTACAGCAGTACTGGATGTTTATGGAAACTCAGTGAGGACTTAGGAAACTGGATCCACAGTGCATTATACATCAGCCTTCTTCTGTTACTTCTATCACACAGACACACATGTGCATTGAAATAGCCACTTAGTTTTCTTGTGCACTCACACATATATACACACACGAATACACATATCACATACCCATGTTTGCGTCTGTTTTGGGATTGTTCTGGTTGTTTAGCACATGCCAGTGGTTCTTGTGGGGAAGTGGGGCAATTTTAAACAAATGAAATCTATCAGCACTTCAGGTTTTTAGCATTTACTTCAGCTGCTGGGTGAAAGCAGTAAAAATGTGCCTTTGACACAGTTTTCTGCTGCTATTATAGATGGCGGTTCTGGTTGAGACAGCTGCATAGAGGAAGGTTTAAAATGCACTTTCAGCATAAAGTTCAGATTTTGGTTTGCCAAATAAGGAAGTGAGAAGTAGTAGGATTTCAGGAATATATATTGCCTGAATGTGCAATTTAGTATTGAGGGAATTTCTAGTAATAGCCTACTATAGATCAAAAGTAAGACCTGCTGTTAAGTGTCTGATTAGGCAGATTTATAATATATATTATATTTATTAAGTGCTAACATGTTTTGTAAAATCATTTTCAACACAAATGGTCAAAGCTGACCATTTCTCATCCTGCTTCCATAATTCCTGTAACGTGCCGTTTTAGTTTAGTTTTTGCACATAACAAGAAAGTGCTTATTCAAGAAGAGCCAGGGTTAAACCTATGGGTCTGACCATGCATTTGTTTGCTTTAGATGAAAGCTGATCTGTTTTTTTTGGCGACAAGCTCCAAAGATGTGCTGTAGACTTGGATAAGGAAGTATGTAGAGCAAATACTCACGTGCCCATCCTCAAATACTATTACACAAACCTCACAATGGTTTGACAGGTGTTCCATGTATGTGCAATAATATTTGAAATCATAAACACAGGTGGATCCTTCTATTGCATAAGCTCGAAAACACACTATAATAACACAGATGAACGCCTTCTCCGGCTTAAAGAAAAAGACATGAATATTAAAGTCAAAAGGAGGCCTGTTGTTTGTTTGTTTGATATAATCTCTGAATGTCCTTAATCCTCTATTAACTATGCTTATGACTTTCCTTCATCTGAAAGGTTCTTCATTTGCATTAGAGTCTTTTTTTTTGCGTCTGCAGCTTCACAGATACTCTGGTAATGACATCTTTATCTTCTGAAAGTAGCTGGTGCTTCTAAGAGGTGACGCTCACACATGCAGTAGAGTGAAAAGAGGTAACTATATTTGGATGTGTGACAAGACACAAAGTGGTTGCGTCTGCTCTCTTGATTGTTTGCTTTGTACCGAGTGGTTCTCACTTGTGGCGCTATGCTGGCTGTCAGCTCTCAGTAAGTGGGAATAACCCATCTACATGCTGTTAAATAGTAGGGACCTCCTCACTGCCCTTGTCTTCTTGTGCTTCTCTCTCTCTCTTTTTTTGTCTGAGCTTTCCAGTGTTTTTCAGCTTTATTGCAGCAGCCTTTTCTCTTGTCATTTTCTGCTTCACAAGGTGGGTGTGAGGTAGAAAGGGACAGAGGAAAATACAGAGAGAGAGAGAGAGAGACCTTTGCATGTCCTTGTCTTACCTGTAAAACCAGTCCTGACTGAGCAGTACACTAGTTCAGAATAAAAGAATAGAAAAAGGGAGGATGCAATGATGATGAGATGTAAGGGATTACCCAAAAGGACATGCTGTGGGATGGACTCTTTGTCTCTCCCTATCAGTCACACACATCTGGACACACCTACTTGAATTTATGTAGTCTTTATTGAGGACATGCACCTAATCGACATAATCTGCCTGATAAATCAGCACATTCCCAACGGTCTCTACAACTAGGCGAGCAGTATCGTACTGCACCCTTGGTAATTTTCATAATGACACACTGACACTCCCACACATTCTTACTCACAAACACGCTCACTGAATGTAAACCTCTCAGTTTAATTTGTCTGGCTTTGTTTCACAAGGAGCTTACTGTATATCATCATTAAATCCAGCTTTTAAAAAAAACAAAAAACATTCTAGTTTCAGGTCCTTTGAAATTTTTATCCCGGTCAATTTCACACCGAGAGGTGTTGGAGTTCTGTGCACATTTCAACACACTGAGTAATTACTTTGTACTCTTTACTGTAACATGTGGGCCCTGCTTTGTTTTAGTACAGAAGACTGTGGATGCTGGATGTATGACTATGCTATCCAAAAGCTCCAAATATAGTTTTTGTTTGTTTTTAAATTAGTTACTTGACTTTCCTCAGCTTTAATGAGTATCATATTACTAATGCTCCCAAATGGACCTGCTGCTGAAATGAGTGTGTGCAATAAGCATGTTATTTCAGTATGTGCATTTCCAGCTCTATTTGCAGAAAAGGCTTTGCTTTTGTAAAAAATCAACACGCAATCACAAGCAAAAGGCCAAGATTTGTTATTTTTACCTGAATGAATCACACAGATGTAATGAACTGTAACCTAATGCCATTCTTTAAGAGAAGCTAAAACACCAGAGCCTCATATTACTGGGAGAAGCCCCAGAGAGAAAGACTTTGGATAGATTAAATGCGCTTGCAGAGGTTCAGAGACTAAACTACTACATGGTGTCTAGACTTAAAATCATGTTGGCTACATGGAAAGTGTGTTATTTTTCAGCTATTCTACAATTCTAAAAACAACACTGTGTGTCCACTTGCTGGTCAGAAAAGCAAGCAAGGGGTCAGAGAGATTATTCGTTAGCTAAAGGGGCCAGTGTCTCGTGATACTCCTGAAGTATCACTACACACTCAGGAATTTAGGGAGAGAACAACCCTGTTAATGCACAAAGGAGACGTTAAACCCAAATGCAGTACCTTTATAATTAACCAACAGCTCAAATTTCACTAGAATCACCAATATTTACTGTAGAGCTCATGTGGCACTCGACCATGTGACTCCAGGGCTCTGCCCATCAGTGTAGGGACGTCACAATACTGGAAAGTTGCTAGTCAGTAACTAGTCAGTAACAGTATAATTACATGATTTTCATAATCCAATGTGATAGCCAAACAATATTATCTGATGTACTTAAATGTAGGCTGCCCAACAATGTTTGTATATATATATATATATATATATATATATATATATATATATGCACACACACACCTGTGGAACATGTCAGCTGTCTCAGAAAAGGTACCAGGTATTTCACGATAACTTAAGGATGAAAATATTTTTTGATGTTGCCAAACTGAAACTCCACCAGCTACACCTTGAATTCTTTAACAATCTAAATTCCGGATGCATTTCAGGTGGTCGGAAAAGTATGATAGCGCTTTTTTTTTTTCATGTTGCCTTTTGTGAAGCAGTTATCACCCTCCTCTTACTGCTGTTGGGGTGGAGGTATCGGGGCAGCCATCTTCTGTAGTTCTCGCTGTGCCTTGAGTACTTTTTCCAGCATTTGTGGGCATCCACCTTCTTCATCATGTTAGGATAGACCAGAGCGCGTGTAGGTAACTGCTGCCTCTGTCGGTTTCCTGCAGCTTCAGTATATCCTCTGCTTACGGTAACTACATTACTTTAAAACAAACAAAAAAGCAGTTCCACCTTTTCAGAAATTTTAACAAAAATCAACATTCTTCAATGAAAAATATTGTTTTCATATTAAAAGAAATTATTTGCTTTCAATTTCTGCCAAACTGCAGTAAGTTACAGGATTTTCTCTCACTTGAATAAATGAAAATAAATTGCTGTGGTACTGGAAAGAGATGCAAATAATTAACTGAAAATGAGTTACTGTACATCCAGCTTTGCCTGACTTATTTGACCTTTCCAAAAAAAAAGCATGTGTAACAGATTTAAACAACAAAACAAATATAAGGTGTGATATCTTTATAAATTCACCTACTAACAGGATATTGACCCTTTTCTCTTTTTAGTCATTTCCATCATTTTGCGTGTAACTCTGTTGCTGTTACCAAGGCTGCTGGCTGGCCCTGAGCTTTGGAACGCTTTAGCTTTATCCACTTTTCCTTTGTTAACTTAGTTAAAATTTTCAAAGTGTCTGATCAGGTTTGTTGCTGTGAGCGCCTTCATGGCAAACTTTGTTTCTTTACCCACAGTGAGGAGCTTCCACGGCGTGACTGCGGTCCCTGACCGGTCAATCTCTAGTTTGAATGCTTTGAATGCTTTGCAGTGTAACTTGTAACACACATTCCTTAGAGGTCTGTCAGATATCAACAGCGTTAAAGTGATCGCTTGGTTCACAGATTATAAATCAGGGAGTAAGAGTTGAAACCAGAAAAATCTGACTTATGTGCGTGCCATTGTATCTTTCTGCCTTTGGTGGTTTTTAGCACTTCATGTTCATCTTCTAGTTTTCAGGCAGCAAACTAGAGGTGACATCACCGGGTTACTCTGTAAGAGATTGTGTGGTTTTCCCTGTAGAAACAAAGGACTCTGTGTAGGTAGATGTTGGAATAGAGTGCCATTTGCTATTTATAACCCACAAGAGGAGCGCGACAGACATTGGTGTTCCCAAACTGCAAGTGCGTGTGTCTGTGTGTATGTGCACTGTGGCAGCCTTTGTTTCCTTGCATAAGCATGTTCTCCTCTACGTTTCCTCAGAATAATGACGTTATTATTCTTTGCTGTCATTACAGAAAATACATGTGCATAGCACCCTGTGTCTTTGTAAATGTGTGTGTTTGCCAAAGGATTTCTGTTATTCCAGCCAGTCAGCATTCAGGCTGTCTTTCTGCATAAGTAGCCTAATATGGAGGAAGAGTGCTGACAATCTAAGTATGTGAGATTTACTGGTTGTGCCCGAGGAAACAGTACCACTAACATATCTGTCTTCTGTACTGTTGTGTTCCAGCCTGGCCAAATTGTGTAAATAGTCACTGTACGTCAGGAGTGTAGTTCATGCAGCCCAGTTTAATCTCAAGCAGGCCAGTCTAATAAAATCACTATATAATAACCTTAAAAGAAAACTCCTCCAGATTTTCTGCTTGTCTTTACGAGAAAAGACGTACTTGCACATTATGTAAGCATTTAATAAATCTTGATTCAGCCTTCTGGCTCAGATTTTTTTTTAAAGTTCAGATTTTGAACATGAAGCACCTTGTTTCCTGGAGCAAAAGTGAAGTGAATCCTTTAAAGTCTTTTACATTTTGCTAGGCCATCAGAAGGGCTTTAAGAGGTTAGTTTCTGGCCCACAGACTGTATGTTTGACTCTTGTGGTGCACATGAACATGAATGGTCCTGTGTTTCATGACGAGCAGCACGACTCTGAAACTAATGTATATAAACTGGAAGTGTGTTTTATGTCCATGGTGAGGACTCGTGATTGAGGTGACCTCGAAAATGTAGCTGTCAGACATGCGGTGAAGGATTTCTTTCAAGCTAACCCACAGTCTTTTCTCAAACCTAACCAAACAGTGAGTGCAAACACAGCTTAAGTGGAAAAATATTTATTTTTATGATAATGTGCAATTCGAGCTGTAGGCTCCTACTACTTAAGGTGGACTTGTTTTCAGACTGGAAGCAGATCACTTGGTGCCCATGCACAAATGAGATAAATTTTGACAATTACTTAACAAATTCACCTGAGATTGTGTTGTCTGTTCATTTCCCTTGTACCCATATCCAGTCAAGTGCTGCTGTTGGCATCAGGCCAAGCCACACTGTGAGTGACATTTATTTCACACACTGCAGCCCAACATCTTAGCAGCAGGCGTGGCAGTACTGAGATGATGTCACATGAAGCTATTTCAAGGCTTACTCTGTGTGTCTGTGTGTGAGAGAGTGTGCATGCACATGTGTCAGACAGGTTTGTGCAATAGGTATTTGCTCAAGCCTGTTTAGGTGTGCAGCTTGTGATTGCACGTAAATGTTTTTACAGTGTGTTCAGCTTGCTTTCTGAAAGTTTGTGTTTGCGTGAGGGTTTATTTAAATGTGTGAATAAATATACCGACATGTGCAGGTGAATGCGTGTCACCTGCTGTAGTATCATCCACATGTGTGGTAAGATACATTTGAATGTCTATATGTGTTAACAGCTGTGTCTCTGTTTGGATGTGAGTCACTGTGCATTTTTTTTTAGCTAAGTACTTCTGTGTATGTGTGTGTGTGTGTGCCTCATGGACAGAAACCCCCCACCCGCCCAGAGCCTTTTCCCAAGCTGTTCCCTCCCTGGATTTTGTTTTTAGCACCGGATGAGGCAATCTTTCCCATTGACTCAGCCATGCGATGCAAATAGTCCCAACAGCATGCAAAAAGCATGGAAATGTGTGTCTTTTGGTATGAGACAATTGGACTGAGACAGATGGGGCTTAATAATTTGTCATTGTAGGAATAATTTATAGTTAGCGTGTATCCATTTTTAGTTTTTTTTTTAATTTCTTTTTTGATAAAAAAAAGAAAATAAACTTTTTTAGCTTGAGTTTGACTTCAGTTTCTTGTTATCTTTACATGTATTCTGCATGGAGCACCTGCTTTGGTACTTGTTGAATAGATGTTTACCTTTGCAATAGACCCCTTATGTCATAGATTATGGTCAGCTGTAATGAGGGCTTGAGATATATTGTGCACAATTTACCATAACATATAGACCAACAGAAAAAAATATGTGTTTAGTTGTAATAAATGTATTAAAGATGTAATAAGAAACTGTCTAAAAGACCAAATTAGTACAGCAAGGACTTGTATATATACTTTATTTATATGTAGTGACTCCCATCTTCTCCTTGAAATCATCAATTAAAAAAAGATGAAGAAAACTGATGTTTCTATC
The DNA here is from genome assembly GCA_015106715.1 of Bujurquina vittata. Lineage (NCBI taxonomy): Eukaryota > Metazoa > Chordata > Actinopteri > Cichliformes > Cichlidae > Bujurquina > Bujurquina vittata. The sequence continues at coordinate 23,675 of VUQK01043397.1, read as the reverse complement.
TCTTCCCTTTATCCTTGTCTTTCCCAGATTCCTCAGTGGCAGTGCAACCACCGTGCACATCCTTGCTCTTTCCCATGGACCTCAGGGTGGGCGAGCGGGGGATGCGCCCTGGTTCAGACACGGTGCTCCTCACCCCGCTGCACCCGCCTTTACACCTCACACCGTTCTCCCCGCAAGCCCGCACCTCCTTCTCCCAACAACAACTTCACCAGCAAATCCGGGTAAAAGAGAGAATAAATAGAGTGAAAACAGGAAAGACTTGTTGAACAAAATACTCTACATTATATTTTATCACACTGTAATCTTGCCTGATTATTTGCTTTATAAATGTTGCTCATGTATCTGTTTGGTGGGGTAGTTTAATATGGAACAAAGGAGGCGAGAGCATGAGCACCACGAGAAACAGCAAGAGTTGCAGCAGCTAAAACACAAAGACAAGAGTCAACAGAGTGAGTACGCACACACACATATGCACACACACACACACACACCCATCCATCCATCCATCCATCCATTTGCTTCGGCTTATCCACACACACACACAATGATAAAATAAAATCCAACTTTGTTACATGTCTTCATGAGACTGAGTTCGTATTTTTTTCCCACTTTTCATAAAGTCATTTCCACGAATTTAAGAATAATTATGGCCCAGAGTACTAATCACGGCCAGAGAGGAAAGTCCCTGCAGGAGATCTGATTCATCTTTGCTTTAACAGTGTTACTCCAGTTGCAAAACTGCTTTCTTCAAAGCTAAATGAAATGAAGCTAAATATAAACTGAAAAAGTGGAGATAAATATAGTTTTGCATCTGGGCACAGAAAGTCCCTTGGTCAATATTGACTTGATCACTCCTAGCACCTGCTGTCACCTCTGCATGCACACATTTGCACAAATGCACACTTGCACAAGAATAGAACATACTCTCAGACAAACCAGTAACTTCACAGTGCAGTGCACACAAATGCATTAACATTGATATTATAGGATTTGCAAAAAAAAAAAAAACTCCCAGCAAATGTTTTAGTTCATGTTTTAGTTCTGCTGTGATCAGAGTGCTTTAGGCAGGACCTTTCCTTGCTCTTCCCTTTATGCTGTTGCAACTGGTGAATCCTTGTGCAGATTTCATTGGTCACTGTCGCTGATTGACAGGTGCGGTGGCGAGTTCCTTAGTGAAACAGAAACTGCAGGAGGTGATTCTCAAGAAGCAGAAACAGGCAGCGCTGGAAAGAACAAACGCGAACACTGCACCTTCTATTCCATACAGGTAACGCTACATACAAAACAAGTGTGTCAAATTCTTTAAATTCAGTTATAAATCTAGAATTCGAAAATAAATTTATACAATATATTTTTATGTATAATTGTGATCATGTTGTCTTTCCAGAAATCTGGGTCCAGACCCCAGCGTATCCTCTCAGCCTCTAGTCTCGTCTCCGACACAGCCTCCTCCCGAGGGTTCAGAGGGGACGCCGCTGCGCAGAGCGGGTGAGAAAATTTGGCATACTTTGATACCCTGTAGCAGAGACCAAAGATAGATTCAGGATACCTATGATAAGGTATGATAAGGGATACATATCATAGTGGAACCTATGGATTGACACTATGGGGAAGTGAAATTGAATCCCAGCCAGCACACATAGGTGGGCCCCATATGGGATAAGTAAGGGCACACATTATAGGCCCCATACAGTTTTGTCTGCAGTTTCCATGGTGGCCCTACAGGGGTTTGCACAGATAGATATTAACAGGCCCTGAATATGTTCTCATTCAGACCCAGATGGTTGACTTACATGAGGCCCATGCCTGGTCATTGCTTAGCCCATGCATGCATGGACCATATCTATCTGGGCAAAACCCTGTAGGCCCACCATGGAAACTGCAGACAAAACTGTATGGGGCCCATAAATGTGTGCCATTGCTTATCCCATATGGGGTCCACCTATGTGTGCTGGCTGGGATTATGACCCAAAGACAGCCGGGTTGTTTCCTGTTTTCCACTCAAACAACAAATCTGAAATGTTTACCTTGTTTGTTTTTTTTTTAGTCCACAGTGAAGTCTTAGATTTTGTCCCACTTGTTACTTCATGCAACAGTGACTGGATTTTGATTTTGATTCCAACTTGTTTACACAGCCAGTCGTGTAGTTTGCTCTTTTTACTTTATTTACTATGGTCAGTTTGCTTCTATCCTTCAGATTCACTGAGCTCTCTTTTGTTGTTGCTTGTGGTGGTGGTGGTTTACCAATGGGTAACATCAGTGCCAATCCGAAACTGAGACGGTCCTCAATGAACAGAAATTAATCGATCGAAACAGCTAGAATGAATATTTACTTCCAGATATAAAAGCTTACATTTTATTTTGGTTTTTGCTAATGCAGTAGCAATGATGTCCAACACGTTTTTAGCTTTTCTTTCCATTAAACACTAGCACTCTGCTACTTAGATAAGTGTGCTCACACCAGAGCACACTTCCATCATGGCATCCATGTCCAATGGCAGCTATAATTTAAAGGCAGAGTATATCAGAAACAGGTAGTTGTGCTTCCTGATAGCAGGCTGAAGGTGACTGCTTTAATGGATGATTAAAAGGTGTAAAAACTAAAAATCAAACTATTTTCATTTCCTCTCTTGTCTTAACCCCTACTATGAAAAACATGATGGAAATCGCCAACTAAATAATGTTTACCCAGCGACATTTGCATTTTTTCCCCGGAAGTCAAGAGAGTAGGAGTTCCTGAGTCTTCGGTAACACTCTGATTTTGCTGTCATGACAAATGACCTGGAAATAGAATAATTGTTGGGTTTTACAGTCAGCAAATAGCATGGAGTAATATTCCCCATGTCCCTTTATTTGTTAGCGTCGGAGCCTAATCTGAAGGTGAAACACAAGCTGAAGAAACATCTGAATACCCGCAAGAGTCCGTTGACCCGCAAAGAGAGTGCCCCGCCCACTGTCAAACACAGAGTACCTGATACACTGGGTAACCTTACACACACACACACACTCACTCACACACACACACACACACACACACACACACACACATACACACACACACATACAAATGAAGCAGTAAATAAGAGCACTGCATTATTGAAGCTTTAGGCTGTTTTCATTATCACAGTCGGGCAACGGTTTTCATTTGTACACTGTGGGGTTTTTTTTGTTACTTTTTATTTTTACTGGTGTTTTGCGATTGTGATTGAAACACGGTCGAGCTCCATAATCAGATCCCAGACTCACCCACTGTGTGTCTGTCTGTCAACAGACTCGTCCCCGAGCAGCAGTAGCACTCCGGTCTCTGGTTGTAGCTCTCCCAATGACAGTCTGCCAAATGAGAATGGACTGCTGCCATCTGCAGGCGGCCTGTCACATGAGGTTGGAAAAGAAACACACACACACAAATACAAAGTGGTGTTCTCTCAGAGAATTAATAAAGTGAAACTATCCAAGTTAACAAAATGTTAAGTTCTTTTCAGACACTTTTTTTGAAAATAGTAAAACAGGCTTTTTGGACCTGCTATGATTAAAGAAAAAAGGGCTGTTTTAGGTACCTGAGCTGCTGCTCAGCTGGGTAATGATATGTTTAAAGACATAAGAGTACGGGAACACTGTTTGTCAGCCGTTTATATATAATTCATTTAATTATCAGAGTCAGAACAGAGCCACCTCTGTCACACCTGCTGTGGATATCTGACTCATGGTTGCCAGTGTCAAGGCAGCTTAAGACAAAACATGAGCTTAGGTTTCATTAGACTGCGCTGGTCTGGAGTAGCTCACCACCATAGACTGACATTTTCTTATTGAGGCAGACAATAGGAAATACTAGAGACATAAATACCAGCTTTGTTTTTTTTAATGATATTTATGTTTGGTATTCCCAGGCCCAGAAACTGCTGCTTAGAGATGGTACTCTAGCTAACTTCACCATCCAGAGTCCCTCAACCCTGCCCACCATCACACTGGGACTACCAGCTAACTCAAGGGTAAAAACAGAAATGCCTCATGAGCATTTATTTATTTTTATTCTTATTTATTTCTTAAATAAACCAGCATTTTAACTGATGAAAGAATTCTTTGTATTATAAAAATGTTCAGTGACTTAAAAATCTCTGTGAAATGAATGAAATCTGTCATCACTGTATCACATATCCTGATTTACAAAGGAAGTCAGTCAAATAAAGGAACCGTGGTTCTCATGAAACGCTGTTTCACTATGACACTGAAACTTTTTGGAGTTAAGAGCAGTGAAATCAAAGGAGCTTTAGGCAGTTATATCACTGCCACTTTACAGCATTGCTCAGCAAATGCGTCTCAAAACAGAATGTGTGTGATTATTTTGTTGGCCTGTGAATTCATCTGAGTGAAACATAAAAAAGTGTTTTCTGTGACTCCAAAGTTCTTTTCAACTGTGTGTGCAGGCTGAAGGAGAGCTGTCCTCGCTGAAGGTCAGCAGGGTGCCGGTGGTCACCGCCGGCAGCTCTTCAGTCTTCCTCCCTCTGAGCAGAGAGGATCAGGCGGGGCAGATGAACCCTCACCTACCTGTCATCATCCTGGAGCCATCTGGACTGGTACACGCTCCGTTACTCACCGGTGAGACATGCACACACTGCACACACATGCACAGTATCAAAAAGTGCCACAGTTCACTGATAAGGAGTTACTGAGTTTAATGTTACGTGATTTACTTGACATTTAAAAAATCCACAAGGCTGCAAAGTACACACATCCAAGGTAGTGACAGTTGGCTACAAATGAACACATTGTAGACCTTGTGAACAGCTTGTTAGTTTTTTGAATGAAGTGATAGAGCACCACCCAGTGGTTACATTTGGAATACACTTTTCTGACTTTCAGACAGGTGAACTCTGAGACTGTCACTTTCAGACTACTTTAATCTATCACCCCTCCCCCTTTGTTTTTTTATCTTTCATTTCAGTGACTTTCTTTATATTCATCTCATGTGTGTTATACAGATCATTTTGTTTGAACATGTGTTTCTCCCTTGGCTTCTTGCTGCTCACATACATGTAAGTAAATATCTTCTTCTTTCTCTTGGCAGTTCCAGGCCTAGACTCTGTTCCGCTACAGTTTGCACCACAGTTAGACCACCTGTCTCCTGGAGGTGCTCAATCACACAAGCCCCTGAGCAGAACACGCTCAGAACCCCTCCCTCAGAGCCCCCATGCCCTTCACACACATCTCCTACAACAACAGCACAACACGCAAATACTGGAGAGGCTCAAACAGCAGACACACCTGGGCAAGGTATGAATACATCTGCAGTTATGAGAATTGGTTAAAGCATTTCTGTGCTTTTTGAGATCATCCCTTTCCTTTTCTTCATGTGTGCATCAAGGCAGATAAAATCTGCTGCCTGTAAACCTTATAAATGTATTAAAGGCACACTGAATTTGTGTCTTTAAGGGGAATGTCGGAAAGAATTCTTGAGATTGTTTGATCAAGCTTCTTGTCACAGTTTATGCTCATTCCCCTTCACTTAAGCCTTATTATGTTGTAAAATTTGCACCTTCAGACAGCATTAGATATTTTCTATGCCTGCCTGTGAATTCTTCTGTTTGTAATGTCTTACTAAAGCATTACTTCATCCCTTAAACTGAACGCAGAATTGCAAAAATGCTCACTCTCAAATAAAACTTTAATATTTGTTTATGCCCTTGTTCAGCTCATGTCCAAATCCAGTGAGAAGCCCAGATTGCATCAGATTCCTTCCGAGGATATGGACTCAGAGGACGGTGGTGGGACGTCCCCCACAGAGCCAGCCTATCACAGCAGAGGCCGGTCAGAGTCGCTGAGGGAAGTGGAGCCATCAGCATCCAAGACACATGAGGACCAGATGAACCTGCAGCATGCTCTCATACTCAATCAGGTTTGGAAACATAGGATACGTTCAGACACACAGAAAATGGGTAAAATACAGCAGTGCAATTTTTATTCATCAGTCAGTCCTGTAGATGGCAGTCTAACACTGGCATCTGCATCTGTTTAATGGTTTTGCACTTTCACAAACACTCCTTACAGCAAAGAGGTTTTTCCAGCATGATGTGATGACATGGTGCATGTACTATAAATGCAGGTATTACCATTTGATAATGTCAGTCACTGATCAGACACACAACACAGACAGGATGTGTTAGAGGGAACATCAAGTGATAACAGTCATAACAGCATACTTAGATACTTATATACCAAGTACCCAGAGTGATGATGCTAATGGAAGCTTGCGTGGCCAATCTCACACTCAATGCAGAACAATTCTGCAAATTTAAGTTCTGTAAACAAATCGCTTTGCAGATGCTTTGAAACATGTACAGCTGCATCGCATATGGGTAGTAGCGGAACACAATGTTACAAACAATGGTATAAACTATATCTCTGGCTTAACTATATTCCGTATCCATTACTCCCTCTAGTCATTGCTATGGGAACAACAGAAGCAGCTGCAGCAGCTCCATCGACAAATGGAGACGCTGGCAGTCCCTGTGCTACGTGGTGGGGTTGTGGGTGGTCTGGGCGTCCATCGCCCCGTGTTCCGTACGCAGTCTTCCCCAGCCTCCACCTCTCTCACTCTTCCTGAGAAAACCCTGAGCCTGCCCACACAAGACGCCAGCAGCAAGCCACGCTTCACCACCGGTGGGTCAGACAGTATTATAATCAGTGCATTTTGTGGCTTGGTTGTCTGTATAAAAATGATCATTATCATTATTTATTTGCTTTACTGAAGGACGCTAGTTGTGGCTTATTAAATGTCTCTTATATTAACATGTTGTTAAGATTAAAAGTGTGAGAGAGGAGCATGCTCAGTTAACGCAGGTCTCATCAGGGTGGCATTGAAAAGCAACAGTTCGTGTTTTATATTTCACAAATTCATATCAAGCATGAGATTAAAACCAGTATACCGCCTATCCCAACAAATGGTAAATCCTTTTTTTTGTATGCATGTGTGTATATGCAGGCCTTGTCTATGACTCTCAAATGCTAAAACACCAGTGCACCTGTGGAGATAACAGCAGTCACCCAGAGCATGCTGGGAGGATACAGAGCATCTGGTCCCGACTACAGGAGAGAGGCCTGAAGGGACAGTGTGAGGTACAGCACAAGGCTCACGCACACAGACACTGGATGTGGTCAGTCAGGTGTCATTAATGGTGTTGAAGAGGTGCTAATGCAGATATTCATGTGTTTATGATTCCTGATGCAGGTGTGCATTTTCTATGTCTACAAATTTTTTTTTATGTATATATATTAAATATTGATTTTGTTTTCTTGCAGAGTATCCGTGGCCGTAAAGCCACTCTAGAGGAGCTGCAGTCCGTCCACACAGAGCGCCATGTGTTGCTATACGGCACCAACCCGCTCAACAGACTCAAACTGGACAACCGCAAGCTGGCCGGTATACTTAACTTCATACTGATTTTTTTTTCTTAATATTCTGATCAGGATCATCAAAAAGTGGAAAGAATGGTTCCTTTATCCATGAGCATCCTTTGCATTCAAGCCCTGCCAAATGAGTTCATGCAGTGCTGATTATGCCTATCAGAGCCAGTCAGAGCTCTCTGTATTTGGCAGTGTGCGTGAGTTTTAAATCTACTGATGATGACATTACTGATTAATTTTATGTAAACCAGTAAAGGCTGGTTTGCCAGAGCTGAAGAGACGATCAACAATAGCAATGAAGACAGAGTTGGCTAGGAACAGCTTGGCGTATGGAGGCACCGGTGATGGAAAATATCTTAGGAAGCGTCCAAGAAAAGTTCATAATGCTACAGATTAGAAAGTAGGATGAAGGATTATACTGTAAAAAGAAAGCGACCCATGGGAAGAAGAAAAGCAAATGATCACCGGTAAATGGGAAAAGTCACATCAAAAGCAAGTTTTCATTTCTGCAGTTATTCTCACTGCCAGATGGGGGAGACAAACCCTCCACACTTCAGCTTTAATGGTAAACATGAAATAACTTTAAAGTGTGTGTTGCAGGAATATACACAGCACAGCAAAAGTTTCCTTATACTTATAAATCTAATTTAGGGGATCCTGTCAGGTTAAGCACAATATGCGTTTTTTCTCATGATATAAAATGGTCATTCTCGCCAGATTAAAAAAAAAAAAACAAAATTATATAATTGTATGAATTTGTGAATGTGCAAAAAAAAAGTGAAATTTTTTTTTGATTTTCAGGGG
>VUQK01043394.1:10813-22016 GCA_015106715.1 Bujurquina vittata | reverse complement strand
AGGGGAGGGGGAAACCCTCTTCCAACCCCCCCTTGGGGGGGGGGGGGGGGGGAGTGATCCCACCCACACATCAATCCAGCACCCAGCTGTAAAAGTTCATCAATGATTAAGAGAGCAGATCGCTCAGTGGACTTTGACAATGAAACTGACTGCGTTAGCTGACTGCGAGAACCAGGTAGGCTACTTTAATTTTCATTTAAACTGATGAACAGGAAAATGATTGTTTTGTAATTAATGTGTTCAAACCTTTTTGGCCTGATTGGTTTACACCTCAATGAATATTCGTTGGTAGAGAGCACAAAAGAGTGCTTGGAATCACATGTCTCATGATCATGTGATTGAAGAGCAAGGGAAGAACAGACAACGAACTAGTTGAAACTTTCCTTTCAACTTTGAAAAGGTGTAAAAGAAAGTAAAATGGTTTGAATGACCGAGAAGTTAGTTAGCTAACTTTTATGTAATTTTCCTATAGTGAAAGAGAATAATCTTTTTTTTTTTTTCCCTTTATTTTGTCATTGGTCCAATAAGCATGTGCTGATGTGATATTTTACAAATCACGAATCAATATTATAATTGCACATAGCACACAATAACAAGGTATTGTGTAATTGTTCTTTTTAAGACTAGAGGCACTGCCATTTAGAAAGTGAACTTCTATATATGAAACAAGGTGACTGTGAGCTGGGTAGGCTGAAACAACTCTTAATCATCTGTTCAACCTTTGTAGCCTATTGGACTCGCCCGACTAAGTGAGATATGCATGAAAAATGACTAATGGAGAACACATTCTGCCACTCCAACATCGGTGTCATGTGATCATGTGAATTAAGCGCAAGAAAGAGCAGAGCACAAAAAAAGTTTCAATTTAATTTGTCTAGAAATTTTAAACATAAACAGTACGGTGTTCCCAAAAGACACTTTTCTTCAGCATTTTATGTTGTTGAAATCTCGTCCCGATTATTTATTATATGATTTATTGTATAAATACTCACACATGTATATATATATATATATACATATATATACACACACACACACATATATACATATATACACATAATGTGTTTTTTTGTTTTGTTTTGTTTCTTCATTGTAGTCCTTGAAGCTCTACAATGCTTGGCCCCAACGATGGAGCGGGCTGTAAAATTCCACTCGGGGCCATCTGTGTTTTGGTTGTTCATTACATTGTTGTCGTCCTTCACCTAACACAGCTTTGTAGAGGTAAATATGTCAGTCAACAATGCAAACAATACAACGAGCTTGTCTTGTGTTTCAGTTTCTCAGTTAAAGGGGACATATGCAAATCCACTTTAGCCCTTAAATAATTTTTTTTTGGTGTACTTTGAGTGTCTAGGCATGCGCAAATTTTAAATGTATTCTTTTCCAGTGCTGCATGGATATCTTTATATTTTTTTTGGGCCATATTTTTCAGTTTTCTCTATTTCCTGTTATATTTTCTTGTCTATTATGTCACACTTTTTTTTCTCTGGAACTGCTGAAGAAAGTCACGGACTTCCAGATAACGAATTTCGTGATTTCTTTTCTCACGCAAAGTTACAAGTAGACAAGTCAATATGTTTGGTTGTTGGCTGCAGAATTACATGATACCGCTTACGGTCTCCTGGAACCTTCACATAAACTAAGCAAAGTAAAACTAAGAGTAAAATCCAAGAAAGATGATGTCATTCATAATCTCCTGGTTCCTGATTGTCTTACTAGCAGAGCTTCTATTTCATTACTCTTATATTACGTATATTACGGCCTAAAATAAAAAAAATTAAAAAAGTTAAACCTCTTGGGTGTCTAAACTTGTGCTTATAATTTTCCTTCAGGTCAGTCTCAGCTGGTCGGTCCAGCAGAGTCAATTGTGGCAATAGCTGGTGATGACGCTGTGTTGCCATGCCATCTAGACCCTGCTGTGAATGCTGCTGACATGACAGTAGAGTGGACAAGAGCTGACCTGGTGCCCAGATTTGTCCACGTTTGGCGCGATGGTGTGGATCTTGAGAATAAAAAACACGCCGCCTATAAGGGAAGAACATCGCTGGCAATTAACAACATGAAGCTCGGAGACGTTTCACTAAAACTCTCCAAGGTGAAGCTGGCCGATAGGGGATCGTACAAATGCTTCGTTCCTGCCCTCAATGGACAAGCTCGAGTTGACCTTTTTGTTGGTAAGTGGATATAAAACGCTTGGACAGAAGCTCACAATGACGACAATGATAACAGCAGAAATGGTAAACCAACTCATAAGATTGACTCGTTAGTCTTTAGTGACTACAAATCTGTAGTAACTCAAATGTGTATTCTCTCCTCTATATCATTAGGTTCAGTGTCATCACTTATCATCAGCTTAATGAGGAATGACAAAATCAGCAGCAGGGTGGTGTTACAGTGTGAGTCTGCAGGCTGGTATCCAGAGCCTGAGCTGCTGTGGTTGGACGGTGAGGGAAACCTCCTCCCTGCTGGACCCCCAGAGACCCTCAGAGGTCCCGATGACCTCTATACTGTCAGCAGCAGAGTGACTGTGGAGAAGAGACACGGCGACAACATCACCTGCAGAGTCCAACAGAGGAACATCAAGCAGAGCAGAGAGACACACATACATGTGCCAGGTATTTGTTTTCATGAATATGTCATTTTTTAATTCTACAGTTACTGCAGTCTACTTGCTGATGTTCTGTGTCTGCATTTCAGGTGATTTCTTTAATCATTCGTGTTCTTCTGCTGTTTACATCAGCAGCGGCATGGCTGCGATGGCCCTGCTTATTCTTGCAGTTGTCTTTTTGGTGTGGAAATGTCATTTTAAACGTCAAGGTACCAATCACGGCTCATTTTTTAATACAATAAAATCTATTCATAATATATGTCTGTTGATTTAAGTGATTTGCACCATAAGCACACTTTGCCATTGTTTTCACACTGAAACTGTCTGTTTTAATTCCATTTCTTCTTTTTTCTCTGCGCAACAGGCGACCACGTCAGAGGAGCTTCCACTGATCACACAGAAGTTGAGCCGCTCACTGAGAAAAGAAAAGGGCAGAGGAAAAGTGCTAACGCCAACAATCTAGATGAGAAACAAGAAAAGCTCAAGGCTAAAGTTAAAGCACACGAGGAAGACAAATTGAATCTGATAATGGTGGTTCTTTTATTGATGGCTCAAAGATCTGATTTAGAAAATGATATCGCTGAACTTAAATTAAAGCTACAGAAAGTGGAAGATGGAGATAAGATGAAACCAGCCAAACAAACTGGCATGCGCACTGCATCTGAGGAACCGAACGACAAAATGCAGACTAATATTGACACAAGAAAGAAAGAGCTTGAACAAGAAATAGAGGCAAAAGAAAGTCAATTAAAATCAGTAATGTACGGCGTTGATGTGATGACAGAGACGAAGAAGGAGTTGGATGACGCTATAGCAGAAATTTGTGAACAGCTGGAGAAAATAAAGCAGACAGAAGAAGTCCAAATACAGTTTGAGTCGGGCTTCTCAGAGGCGTAAATATAAAGCTAACAAACAGTCCCGTTATTGATTTGAACATTCTTTAACATAAGCTCTACGGGAGAGATTCAATGTAATGAAAGGAAAGAAAATTAACAACAGCGCCTAAATAATTACCAGCAAAACCAAACCAAAAAAAAACAGCAGCACATTAGTTGTGAGTCTCAGTCACACAATGATTAAATGTACCTCACTGAGTGGTCATGTGATTGATGACAGCTGCACATCAGGAGCAATGCATCCATCAGAGCTGGTTTCACTTTAATAAAAGCTTAACACACATGTACAGTTATTAATAATGTTAATATGTTGCATCTTCTTTATAAATAAACTCCAGTGCACTCTTTTGCCTTTTGTTATGAATAATAATAATAAAAAAAACCCCTGAAAACAGGACCAAGGTGAAACTTGTGTTGGCAGATTGTGCGAGATGAAGTTGAGGAAATGGCTTTTTGCAAATATAAATTTATACACCATACACTCACCCACAACAATATATTTTCCAAATCTATTATACTTTTACTTTTGTAAGCAGGTTTTGTGTTGTCTGTGTACTTGCCTAACTATTTTAACATGCATGTTTACTGATGTTTTTTAATAAAATATGTGAACGCATATCTTTTTATTGTTTAATTGTTTTTCTTTACCTTTGTCTTTCCAGAGCACTGACTGCAATGTGAATGTGTATTTTTATTTTGCTTAATAAAGGGAAATTAGTTTGAATAAAAGGTTGTGTTAAAAATGTGAAATGAGAAAATAAAATGTTACAGTCAGTAAAACAAGTCAGAAAATAACATTATCAGCAGAATTTATGTACTAAAAACATGACAACGTGACAAATGCATTTGAGGGCGATTATGATTTGTCACACTGTTAATGCGTCTAAAGCCTCGCAGCAGTGACGGGTCAAACTAACCTAATCCCGTCTGTGGACGATCAGCTGGTTTATTTATCATCTGCTATTACAGGAAAAGATTACAGATAAAAAAAGGTCTAACTGTTATGCTGAATGGATGCATCTTCATAAACAGACCCGTGCTGCTCTCTGATGACGATGATAACCACGTGAGAAAGTGCTGCAGGTCCAATTTCACAGCAAGTGAAACACAGCAAGCGATGGGAAGAATGGCATTACAACCATAATGTTCAATGGCCTCATGTCACATTTATCACTAGAAACAAGACGAGGAGAAACAAGAACTTTGTATCAGATTCTTGAAAATGTCTTGCTTTATAATTTCGTTTTTACAGATGCAGCCACTCAGGGTTCTCGCTCCCAGCATGACCACAACCCTTTGAACTTCAATTGCAGAGTGTCGCCAAGAGATGGCGCTCTCTTCGCAAAAACCTTGGCTTCTGTGATTCACAGTTAATTTTGTTAGCACTTCATGCTGAAGTATTTTTACTGTCTAACACAAAAGCTACACTTGTAGCTTTGGAAGAGGTTTTGAAAATCTAAAATCTATTTTAAATTTAAAATTTGCAGTTAGTACGACCGATGCAAATCACCAAATATTCTTTTGATCAATTTATTTTTGTGAATCTAATTAATAAGTGAAGAAAATCATTTATAATGGCCTTATATTCTTTAACCTTTACCTTTCATTCCTGCCCTTATGAAGTTAAAATATACTGAAGGAGGTCATGTTATGAAAACGGTAACATATACATGTGATAACTTCTGCCTTTAAAGAGTAAAAGTGCTCAGTGGAACTTGGATTGTTTTGTCTCCCTGAGAATAGAGACGTCGAGCTCATCTGGGCACCCAGCTGTGATATTCTGTTTGTACATGATGTAACCAACACTGATAAGCTTGACTCTTTGAAATGCTCCCACTTCAAGCAGAGGGCGTGGGCACTTCATCTCAGGCTCAGCAGCCAATGCATCCGGGTAAACCTCAAAACTGTTTGAAAATTGTTCTAATATTAGAGTCAAATTAGAGTCAACACTTGAGGAAAAACTCACAAAAGAGAGCAGAATCATTGCCAGATGTTTTATTGAACACAGCACCAAACAACAGAAGAGGAAAAGCGAAGCTTCCCTGGGGGTTCGACCAGAAGCAGGTCAACAGGCGACCGTTGCAGGCAGAGACGGACGCACACCTCCCCTTATTATATCATAGCTTGTGATGATTTATATTTATTTTAACTTTAAACATTATCTCTTTCACAATTTTTGTCTAATTGCTTTTCAAGGCCAATTCCAAACTTTGAATATGCATATTTGCACTTTAATTATGATTACATAAGTTTTAGTTCTCTTTGTGAAATTTAAAGGCAGAGTGTACACAATCTTTTGGCCTTCTGCCTGACCTATCGCGGCCATTTCCAAAAGCTCCTGGCAGCCTTCTCATTACGTGCAGCCGCTAATTGATTATCCATCATCTCATTGACAGCTCTACCGCCCTCAGCTGCCAAAACCCGGATAAGGAGGGGTATACTCGGTGTGAAAATGCTTTTACTCAGGCAACATTGCAGCAATACTGTGGAGTGGGCCCTTAATTTATGTCCTGCAGTTACTCTGACTGCCCACTAGTCTGACTCTCTCACTCACAGCACAAACAGAGCACAGCAGGACACACAACACAAAGCACACTCATGATAGGACCCATTAAATGCAGACATATAAATATATATATAGGACAGGGGTGGCCACCTCCAGGCCTTGAGAGCCGGTGTCCTGCAGGTTTTAGATGTGTCCTTGATCCAACACACCTGACTCAAATGGCTGAGTTACCTCCTTCTATATTTGACTCAGGTGTGTTGAGGCTCTCGAGGGCTCGAGTTGGCCACCCCGATCTAGAATAAGTGTATAAAACAATCACATTTTTAACTGAAAAAAAAATGCAAATTAGTGATCATTGTTCAGTGATCATTGACACAGTCTAAGTGAGCAGTTTTCAGTACAGCCACAATAAATTAAGCGTCACAGTCGAAACAAATCAACAGTCATTTCAAATCAGTGGTATTTTTCACAATAATCCAGTGTAGTCTCATCATCATTATTAGTGAAAAACGAGCTTGCTTGAGAGCCATCAAAAGGAATGTAAAAACATTTCAAAAAGTACATAAAACACAAAAATGAGTATGAGTATAAAACATACAAAAATGTATATCCCACACATCTCGTGACGCTGCTGACTTGCCTGAACATCTGAGTAAATGTGGCTCAGTGGAGTGAAGGACTCCCTCTTCCTGTTCACCTGTCCTTTGTTTTCTAGGGACTCTGACCCAGGCAAAGCTGTCCAGAGTAAAGTAAATGGCTGCAGTCGTAGGAAGCACATAAAATTCACAGTATACTGTAATACATCATGACCTTAATGTTTCAACTGTCATCAGAGCTGCAAAAATATAATTTTGCAATATATATTTTTTAATGCTAGAGGCAATGTGAGACAGCTTTACTGTAAACCTTTTACATTCTTGTTGGCTCGCGACACTTTCACATGACATCAAAATGATCACACTGTGTTGCCACAGAGGCCACGGTGAGTAAATTTACACCAACAGCGTCCTCGTATCTGTAATGAGGCTAAAGCAGAGCAGGTGGTTTCTCAGTTTTAACGCAATGCTGCCGTTTAAAATAGACATGATGGTGCGAACTAGCCGAAGTTTCCACTCTCAGAGGAACGATGAAACCTGTGAGGTTGAATGTCTTTTTCAAACTCACATAAAGTAGAAAACACATTCACTCTACACTTAAAACACCATTTTTAATAAGCACAGAAATGTTTCAGTGTCTTTGGATTAAATGTCTCTCTTTCTACGTCTCTTTTCATAGGAAGATGGAAAGATATTCGGGATGTTATTGGAAGATATTAAAGGAAAAACAAAGGGACACTGGAGGCACGCCTTCCCCTCATATCTGGTTTTGGACTGTACAGTAGACGGTATCCAGATCCTTTCCTGATGCTTTGGTACCTGCAGGAGCTGATCCCGAGCAGCTGGGCACTGCTGCATCTGTTTTGAAGAGAAATTAAATTTCAGAAGAGTTAATAATTATTTTACATCAAAGCTGATCCATCAGAAATTCTGCAAATTATAGTTGAAGCAACAACTCATTTATAAATCGTTGTCCTTCAGCATCAGTTGCTGTAATATTTTTGTCCCTCTTTGAAATGCAATCTTGAAAAAAAAAAAAAAAAAAGGTACCAAATTTAAAACCGTATACGTGATGTGTCTTCTGGTCCGCATTGCTCATATTTTGAAATATTCCGCTGCAAACGTGCAAAGCCGTAGAGTTACCGAGCATGCTTGGCCACTGGATAAAAATAAATCTGATGTGCACGTGTGCTCCTTATGGTTCATCGCAATGGGCAAGCAGTTTAAGCTGAACTGAGAGCAGTCTTCTAAGTATTTTTGCCTGTGGGTTTCTACTGTGGTTTTTCTCCGAGCTGCTGAAAACGAAGCGTAAGAGTCCCTTTCCTGTGTGAGCATCGCTTGTGTTTAGCCAGCACTTTGAGCTTTTGGCGCAGACTGTAACAATGAATATACAACGAATAATAGTCAGTCTTTCAAAAATGCTCTAGAAACATCACATATCTTTAAGTGGTTCCCATTAAATTCTGTCTGGGACGCTAATATGATGGGGAGCACGATGGTGTGGTGGTTAGCACTGCTGCCTCACAGTTAGAATACCATCTGGGAGGCCTGGGTTCAATTCCCCCCTCTCTCTCTGTGGCGTTTGCATGCTCTCCCCGTGTCTGCGTGGGTTTTCCTCTGGTTTCCTCCCACGGTCAAAAGACAAAAGGACGTGCACTTACTGGGGCTAATTGGGTATGCTAAATTGCCCACAGGTCTGAATGAGAGCGTGAGTGTGAATGGTTGCCTGCCTCTCTGTGTTTACCCTGCCTCTCACCCTATGTCAGCTGGGATAGGCTGCAGCCCGCCCCCAGGACCCTAAATGGGATAAGCAAAAAGTGAATGGATGGATGGATGCTAAAATGATGTCTGGAGATTAAGGGCTGTTGCACAACGTCGGAGTTTATATGGCGGCATTGTCCTCTTCCACTGGCCTTTTACGCAGTTCAGAGTGCTTCAGTATTTCCGAGTGTGGCACGAATTACCTTTCTCTGTTCCTGGCTTTGTAATAAGGCTGTATGTCGACTCAGTGGCTTCAGCTATGCTGGCCTGTGCAGACGCTGAAACAAACAACCAGGTCCAGACCACAGAGACAAGCACAGAGGAAGAATTAAATAAAAAAAATTGTATCGGTATTATTGTATTGGTTGTTAGGATTGGACCCTTTTCCTGTTTGAAAATTACTTTCTTGGATTGACGAGCACAAATAAAAGACAATTTTTAAGTGTGTAAAATGAAAGATGCATATTGACGCACCTATAACACATAATAAAAGGACAATGTGATTTTAATTTCACAACAATAACAGTTTATATAGAGAAAAAAATAATTATGTATGGTGTCTTATATCATTTGGTTGCATAGAAAACACCTACCAGCTAATATGACCCATTTTGCAGTGTTTATGCACCTACAACACCTTATAAAATAACAGCATTACTTTAATTTCTTGACAAGAACATGGAATTTATAGTTTCTGACACCTAATATAACAATGTATGAATAATGACAAGTCATTCCAAAATGCTCCAAAAACATCACATAAATTTAAGTGGTTCTTATTCAGTTCTGTGTGGGACGCCAAAATGATGTAAGGTCATATTTATATAGTGAGATTTTTTTTCTTTCAGTAGCATTTTAAGGCAATTACATATAATACGTCTTCAATATTCTCCAGTGTGGAATAAATTACCTTTCACTTTGACCGACTTTGGGATGCGGTCAAATGTCGTCTCGGTGGATTCAGGTTTTCTGGCCTCTGCAGACACTGAAACATAGAACCAAGTCCAGCTCACACAAAGTACAAAGATAAGCATAGAAGGAGAGTAAAAGATAAATAAATACCTTTTCTCTTCATTTATTGGTTGTTAAGACTGCGCCCTTTTGCTGTATGGAAATTATTTTCTCACACTGATAAGCACAAATAAAAATCTAAAAGTGTGAAAAAAGAAGAACGCACATTTACACGGTCTAATTCTTATATAGCGCTTTTCTACTCTGAATCAGCACTCAAGGCGCTTATAAAACACGTTTACATTTACCCATTCACACCCAATCATACAAGCACTAAGTACCTAAGCTAAGTGCTTTTAATATCTACCATTCACACACAGTCACATTCCGACGCTTGTATCGGAGAGGAATTTGGGGTTCAGTATCTTGCCCAAGGATACTTTGGCACATGGCCCGGAGCAGCCAGGAATCAAACCACCGACCTTCCGATCGGCAGGTGACCTGAGCTACAGCCACCCCATTGATGCACCTATAACACATAATATATGGACAATGGGTGTTGAAGCTATATGAAAATGTCCACTGTCAGCATACTTGGTGTCAAAGAAGTTTCTTCTTTGTGTCCTCCGGCGGTTTGTTGCTGTCTGCGATGTCGACGCACTCCCACCAGCAGCACCAGTACCACCACCAGTAAGATAATGAAACCAGTGCAGAGCATGAGGTAGAAGCGCAAGCGATTCTCTCCAGGGTCATTCTTATTTGCTAGGAAGATAATTGTGTGCAGTGAGGTATTAGACATAATTATAAGGTTGTAAATTACTATGATTATTTTTTATTAATGTAAAAAAGAAAATGAAAACTGTTCCATCCAATTATGTCATGCATTCATCAAACGTGCACTGTCTCTTATTTGAACTCTTGTTCATGAATTTTAATGATTGTACAAAGTTTTAACTGTAGTTTGGATACAGAGCAGGAGCTCCAATTCATTTAAAAATGTTAATAAGTCTTACCTTGTACAGCGAGCCAGCTCGCTGGTGATTCTCCCTCTTCAGAGATGCTGCATTTGTAGAAGCCTTCAAAAGACGTGGAGACAGTGAGGTTCATCACGTTTCCTGCTGAGCTGGTTCCAATGGAGAGGCCATTTTTATAGAATTGAGCAGTGAAGCTGGAGTCTTTGTCTCTCCTTCTGCAGTACAGAGTCACATTATCTCCCTCCTTCACAGGAGCCACAGGAGTCTCCAGAATCACAGGAGCGTCTGAACGGGAGTGACACATTATTAGAGAAACTATTTTAAATAAAAAATGTTGAAATAGATATAAATCAACTATTACAGATAATAGCTCTTAAATTTTTCAAGAGAAACGTGAAAAACGTATAAGTTAGCTTATTTACATTTTTCAGTGCACATTCACTAAATCTATATTTATGTTATCTTTATGGTGATTGCAATGCACTTAAAATAAAACTCCTTTACTGGTAATATTACATTTCTAAACACTATATTGTGCACGTATGTATATGATACACATTACACATACAATTGACTAAACGTGTCAGAGCATAGTTAATGTTTCTGTACCAGTTACAGTGATGTTGACTGAGTTGCTTTTTTCACTCCCTCCCATTTCACACCAGTATTCTCCGCTGTCACTTTTCTTATATGCATTAATAATTTTGCACGGTCCAGCAGATGTTTCCCATTTTGGAACACATGTTTGAATATCTCCACGTATCTTTTTCAGCACTCTCCATCCAGTCCGTCCTTTCAGGCCTTCACAGCTGATAGTGAGAGATTCTCTCTCAAAGAACTGCTGTCTGCTCGGATCAACTCGAGGGAAAGCTGAATCTGAGACGGAGAACCAAAGAAAATGTTAGTAACTG
>VUQK01043393.1:0-13834 GCA_015106715.1 Bujurquina vittata | reverse complement strand
TGACTGCAGCAATATGGCGGACACACAGTTACGTCGCATCAACAGGCATCCCCAGTCAAGGCGGCGTCTAGGTATACATGTCTATGGGTGTAGCCCATGAGGTTTTTGATGCCCTGCTGCAGGGGTGAGGGGTCAGCGCTGTTGAAGCGCTCCTCGAGTTGCTTCTTCTAGCAGTGCTTCACTTCCCTGATGCCCTTCCTCAGTTTTCACTGAGCTCCTGAGAGTGACCCATTCTTTCACTGAAGCAGTCTGCAGGCTTGGTTTATACACCTGTGGAAGTGAACACCTGAATTCAATGATGTGGATGGTGAGTTTTGGCAGTACAGTGCACTTCTGAAAGGAGAAAAATAAAAATATTAGCATGTGTAAATTTGATAGGGCTAGGTTAATGGCAGAAGACAGCCCTTTTCAATATTAATAAAAACATGCATATGGATTGTTGTAGAGGACATTTGATACTCTCCATAAAAAAATATAGGTTTGACAATACTAAGACATGGAACATTACACAAGGAACTGACCAGCAGATAATCAAGTCCCTCCATTTGTGTTTATTAGTATTTAGATTAGTAGGTTTCACCTACCTTTGGCTGGCTCAGACTCAGTACTAATAGCCTGACTTAATAATATAGACTCTAGAATTTCACATCAGAAAAATGAAAGCACAGAATTCCGGAATATGTTGTCAAAGAATTTCTTTAAAATTTACCAAAAGCAAAAACATAGCCAAGAAGTCTACTTTAGTGATTCTCACCCACCTGATGATTAAAGACCACACCCCTAATAACTAACTTTAATTCAGAGCTATATGAAAGGTGGGCTGTATTTTAGCATCTATGCTAATGTACTAACTTCTGGAGACAGTCTCAGGTGGTCCTTCACTGAGCGGTTGGCATCGATCTCATTCTGGAGTCCCGGCCCAATGAACAGCTTGCAACGACAGCGAGATGTTGTGGGTCATGCTCCTGTCCTCCACTTGGGTGTCTCTGCTGTGGGATGGCTGTAGCTCAGGATGTAGAGCAGGTCAGCGGCTAAGGTTGGTGGTTCGATTCCCTGGCTGCTACTCTAGAACCAGTCCATTTGCTTTCACGTTTGTCTTCAGTAAGTGAACAGCTTCGCTGGAGTCCGCTGACTGACTTGGCCATCTGTGAATAATCAGTTTCTGTCTTGAGAAATTCTTGGGTTGCGTTTGCAGTTTGCTTTGGGTCATTACCCCCGTCCACTGAGCAGCAACATCCAGTCCGTTTTGTGGCATTTGGCTGCATCTGAACAGAAAGTACTGCACAGCTCATCCTGCTACTTTCATCAGCAGTCACAATAAATGAGAGTGAGTGCATGCTTCCACTGGAGGGGTCCGGAGCCGGCGAGGTACACCCTGGACAGGCTGTCACGGACCCAGAGCCCGGCAGCCCTTCACTCTCACGTTTACATCAATGGACAGTTTAGCATCACCAGTTAACCTCAAACCACTAACTGCACGTTTCTTTGGAGGCATTCAGAAACACCCCAGCTCATTTTTGCTGCTCCCTGTAGGGCATCAGTATGGTGCAACTGCAAGAGTGATTACCACTTTTCCAGGCATCTAAACTGTTTGATGTGTTTTGTTCTTTGACAGAGTGAATCCTCCCAGTTGTTATACTAAGCTAAATTTCTCAGAGGTAAAACTAAAAACCTCTTATCAACATGTTGATAAGAAACAAAACTTCCATTTTTCCCAGAGGACTTTTCCTTTATGAAAGCTCAGTCTAAGCCACCCTCTGTTTGCATAAGTCAAACCTGAGGAATTAGAAAGGCCTGCTGTACAAGAGGAAAAAAGCAACTAGGAAACGGCTTAACATGCCTGACCTGCTAATTAGGGTTTAGGAATAGTGTGGAATTCTGCCCTTTGCCGTCTCTAAACACTCTTAGACGGTATTCAGACTGCTCGGAATTCACTGTGTTTGGGAATTATGTTGCCCATTTTCTCACTTGGTAGGCAGTGTCTGTGTGCATATACAAAACTCAGGTGAGAAACAATGGGCAGCGAGGCCGAGGTGGAGGGCAGGAGGACAGCTCAGCGGGTTGACCTGAAGGAGAAGATGTCTTTCAGGAGGCTGGCCAGAATGCTGAGCACGGCTCACAAACTTCTCTGGAGGTCTGCGATGGAGGAGGTGAAGATCTTGTTGTGGCTGTGGAGAAGACCAGCCACAGACTCTCCAGTGGGTGGACAAGAGGCCAGAAGAGGTGACGGAGTCGCCCTGGAGGTTGGCTGCAGTGAACTGGGTCTAGATTGGTACTTGTGTAGCTCCTTTCTACTCACCCAATCACACACACGCTCAGACTGTATTTTTATCTATGGCCAAGTGCACTCGCTCACACACTCACGCTCCAATGAAGGCGCCATTTGGTATCCCTGCTCTAACACCTGCATGTAAGCCAACATTGTGAAAGACGCTGAATGTTGATTGAAGAAGTGCAAAGGCCAACATTTCATTGGCTGGAACAGTCAGTTTCACTCAAATATAAAGAAGCTCTTTATGATTTCTGTCTGAATCGCACATATGATCAGTACACAGCTCTGCCCTGTAAACAGAGCTCTGATCATGTCTGTAGCCCAACAATCTGCCGAGCACTGTGAGCACGTTTACAGCGGTAAGAGTAGGTGAATGAAACCAAATGAAAACAGGGTTGAAACAGGCAGCTATACATTTAGATTTATCTGCACACCATCAATGTGCTTTTATTAAAGAAGCCTAACCTGGACTGGCTGGAGGATACTTCATTCAGCTCACGCTCTGACGACATCACAATAGTTTATTGTTGTGCAAACACTGAGCCGAGATTACACCATTCGGAGGAAAGCTGCTTAAAGCTGAGGTTTGCAGAGCTACACAGGGAAACAAGCAGCCTCCAATATTGCTTTCATTTCATTAAAATAGAGTCTGCATGCAGATGCCCGCTCCCCCCCATCAGCCTCAACACTGCTTGTTTTAGGGGACAAGCTGTTGTGTCTCTAATAGCATCATCTGGAGCGTCACATTGTTTTGCCCAATCACAATGCTATATGATCAGAATAAATTCACTCCAGCTATTAAACGGGCTTGTAATTAATTAAAAGTGTCAAAATGCCTTCTAGGGTAATTTAGGGTCCCCTGAACAAATCCTTATGCAGGCCCACACTAACGCCACACAGCAAAGGAGGATTTGAAGGGAAATGTGGACAGGAATTAGTGGCAAATCTAGCCACTAATGAGACTTCTTTCTATTGCCTAATCTCTCCCTAGCCACCATTCAGAGGATCAGGACTTTGCAAACAGCTTGAACTTTGTCACCTCTCACATCAGCATCAACAGTGGAGCAACAAAGATCCCACTGACTGCTCGGTTTAGGGGAAATATCAGTCGATAAACTGCCAAAGCTCAATGGAGCCTTTAGCAAAGTCATGCTCCTTTCTATGCTAACAAAACCGTTGCTATTAACTGACAGGTGCTAAATAAGGAAACATCACAGAAAACTAACAACTACACTATTTTGTATCCTTGAATATATTCCTGCTGGAAGGATGGGACTCCTGAGTTGTTGGGATGTGGAGAGACGAGGCTGTGGAGGCACCACGGGACTGCTTTGAGTCTGCACTCTGTGAACCACATGGAGAAAATATTAACAAGTATAGCTGCATCACAGAATACATTCACTTCTGTCAACACACCATCTTATCAGCCTGGGTCTATATTACTTTATGTATGGATCACTAGTCATCTGAACGATGTCAATAAGAAGCAAAAAGGCCTTCAGGTTTGGAGATAGGTAAGAACTGAGGGGTATGCAGAAGCACCTAAGGGTGAAGCTGAGGAAATGCCTTTGACCTCTATACTGCTTTTCAAGGTACTCAAAGCACTGTTCATTCACACTTATAAGCTACTAATGTAGCCACAGCTGCCCCGGGGCAGTCTGATGGAAGCGTGGCTGCCAATCTGCACCTACGGCCCCCACCAAAGGACCACATTCACACTTAGGCAATGTGGGTTAAATGTCTTGCCCAAGGACACAGTGACAGCATGCGCTCAGATGGGGACTCGAAACAGTGACCCTCCAGTTGCAAGGTGAGCGCCTACCCACTGTGCCACTGCCACCCAAATGTAAGGACTCTTACAGCTGAAAGGAGCTGGAGCAGAGACTCAGCTAAGGGACGCGTGGAGTGGAACGGAGATAAAGGGACCCCACAGAGGACGTAAACCAGTTTGGGGGCGGGGTCGACCAGGGAAGGGAGGCGGAGCCTTCAGCTTTCGGGCACTGAGTGTGTCTTTTTATTCACCTTCTTCCCTCCATATCAGTTTAAGTATCCGATCAAACTGAGGTCGAATGTGCTGCACAGTTATTGAGCAGGGAATGAAGCTCATGTGTGTCCTGTGAATGAAGAAGCACAGAAAAATGTGCCCGTATGCAGATATTCATGCTTTTTCACATTTTGAGCGTTTTATTCCTGATCGGTCCGACACCTGAACTTTACAGAACTTTACAGAGCTTTACAGAAGTAGCAGCTCTCCCTAACAGCTGCAAGCACATTTCCCTTTAATGAAATCAAATCGAGTTTTTTTGAGGCTCAGCTGCAGTGAAAAAAGTGACATGATTAATAGGGGTTAACTGCTGAATCATCTGTTATTGCTGATGCACTTTACTTCTTCTATCAGAAGACATTTTCCTATCAGTAATTACCCATCAAAATGCTGCGAGGCAGCTGATATACAATCAAGACATTTAATAAAACAAGCCTTTAAAAACTAAACGTGTGAGAAAAAACCGTGGTGTGTGAGCATGCTATAAACTAGCCACTAAATCAAAGAAATGGCTCTGGAATAGCAGGTAGTTTTTCTTTTTTATGGATGGACGCCTGTGTTGCAATAGCTATGGCTCATCCCTCCCACCTCCCACCAGACAGCAGCTCAGTAGAGAGGCCGTCGCCAGGCCGTCTCTAAGCTCATATAATGATCTCATTTTAACTGATCGTAAAGCTAACATGGATCACATGCTGCAGCGCTGCTCTGTGACCACTTGTAAGAGCACAGAGGAGTCCACCAGTAAAGGGGGGGGGGGTATCTCAGGATGATTTTGTCGCAGCTTGACCAGAGACAAGAGGATGGGTGCACTGATACGAGGCAGGATGGAGCCATGCTCTCAGGCTGTTTACACCAGATTCTGGCCCTACCATCTAAATGTCACCGCAGGAATCGGGACTCAGATCAGCTCATATCTATGCTTCTCTGACATCAACAAGGCGTTTTCACCGAGAACTGTGACCATGCCACGTTCATCTTCACTTACATCACCTCTCTCCTACATTCTGATGCTGACTGTGAACTTCAGCAGCTCATCTTGACCGTGTCTAAATAATATTGACACCATTTAACTGATTTGATGTCCATATTGATGAGCCGCTCACCAGCTGTACCTAATGAGGTGGCTGTTGAATTCAGATTTGTCCCAAACTGCTGCACTGCTGGGACTTCAGGAGTATGAGATCACCGTTTGGCCCGAGATGCTTGTCTTACCTCAGCTGTCCTTCTGTCTGCCTTCTCTGCCAGACATGCACCATACACACAATGCAGCTTAATTGATGGCATTACTTAAAAGCTTTATTCCACTGAAGTTGGCATCTAGTTTAATATCTTAAGTGCCCTGGCCGTCTCACAAACTCCCAGAGGTGCCATACCCAGAGATTCAGTTAATACAGGCTGATGGATGTCCTAGTGCGCGCGTGTGTGTGTGTTTGTGTGTGATTTGTGATCAAAAGCTGACATTGTTTTATGATGACACTAACCTCTCAAATGTTCAGTGATGGTTGCACACATGTGGTTCCAGATTCATTCAAGCACCTGCTATCCACACTCACATCCCATCTGTGGTGGTCTGCCTTCATAACAGGACCTCTTTTCACAATGGATCGGACAGTTGTGTTTGAATGAAATGCTAACAAATATGATGCATCATTTGTTCATCATCATCTGTTCCTTATGTCACACATTGGCTCAAAAAGCAGGAGGAGTCAGTGCAGAGGTTTTACGCTGCAGTCTGTGGAGGCAGCAGTGCAGCGCGTGCGTCTGGTTACTCACTTCAAAGTTCTACATCATTATGCTCAGTGTACAGCAGCAGAGCATCATGCCACAGGATCCATCACTCAAAGTGCTCAGTTTGTTTGAACCAGCTGGTGAAAGTGAGGCATCATCACTGGCAGAAGTATTCCAGTCCTGTACGTCAGCCCAAGGACTACACCCATCTCAGCACATACAGCATTTACTGTATCTGGTCCTTAATCGAGCGCGCACTGTAAGAAAACCATTATCTCGGCTCACTAGTGGCTGGGAAGTTATGAAATTAAGCAGCAGACAATGCATTTACAAACTCATTTTACTTGTCTGTGAAAAGAAAAGAGTCAAACAATTTAACGCAAACCTAAATATTATTTTGCTGTCAATGTAAAAAGAAAAAAACTTCAATAGAAAAATAATCATTGAAATGATTGATTAGGAAAGGTGTTTCTTCACTTGCAGCGATGATAACGTACCCATCAGCTCTCCCGGCATGTCTGCATGCGTTCTCTCCTCGTACTCCAGCTTCCTCCCACAGACAAGGACAGGAACAGGCTTAGGCTAACTGGTGCAGGCCGTTTACAAACCCAGGGACCTGAGAAGAGGATGGCACTAGAAATGTTAAAGCAGTGGCTCAGTTCTGTCATGTAGAGCATCCATCCAGATGCCCCCCAGCTTGGGGCAAGGCTTTATGACCCAACAGTATCACCCCCATTGAGGATGTTGCATCTGGCATGGAGGGAAGCAGCTTAAAGGAGTTGGAGATGAGGCTGAAA
This sequence comes from Bujurquina vittata, assembly GCA_015106715.1. Taxonomy (NCBI): domain Eukaryota; kingdom Metazoa; phylum Chordata; class Actinopteri; order Cichliformes; family Cichlidae; genus Bujurquina; species Bujurquina vittata. The sequence continues at coordinate 6,993 of VUQK01043393.1, read as the reverse complement.
CCACTCACAAGAGCTTGTGGCAGCCATTACTGGTCTTGAATGGTGAGATCACAGGAACCGAGGTCACCATTCAGAGGATTTGGAGGGACCGAGAAGTTATGAAATCCACATTTTATTATCACGCCTACATGGAGGAGAACCTCTCGACTTACACTTCATAGACAGTAAAATAAAATGGTTTTGTTTACTGTGGATTTATTGTTTGTTGGTATCTTGAACTGTATGATCACATTTTATTATTAACTTGAATTTTGCCCCTTTTTTAAAAAAAAAAAGAAGCACATAAATATTGGGATCAGGTATTTTTCAGCTTTTTGGAGATTTGTTTACTGTGTGAATCCATGAATCATCAAGGACACATTGGAGTTATTATATTTACAAACTGAAAAGCCGCTGGATCAGAATTATTTCAGCTCAGTGAAAGGACATTATTGACACCAAGCGGTAGCATTCAGGTCTTATCCTGCATCATTTAAACAGAAGCAACATCTGCATACAAAAGCATCTGGTCAACAACAGCGTGAGGGTTTTAAGCAGATTTTGGCACAAAGGTGATTAAAATTCATGAATCAGAAAAGAGAATTTCTAACCAATAATTACCACAGATATTCAAACAGGTTCATCCTGCTTGATGTCCAGGGGACCCTAGAGGACCGATGGTCCAGAGTTGGTTGATGGAGCTCTGTGTAGTCAATGAGCACACAAACCTCTGGGCAATCCCGCGAAAGGTTTCCAGGTATAGCAGCTTGCAGCTGCTTTCCAGTAATCCACGAAGGTTGAGAGCCCAAAACGGCAGAAATCACGTACGTCGGATTCAAATTTGATCTGACGTGTAAAAATTCATCTTGTGTGTAAGTCGGATGAAATTCCTCAGACTATCAGGTGCAATGACGGGGACAGCAGACAGCGACAGATGATTGCAGAAAAGACCACACATGCTTTCTGTGTTCCTGGGGGGGGTCAGTACGGCATCCAGATACACAAAAACAAAGTGATTAATGCAGTCCCGAAGGACATCACTGACCACTGAAGTACTGCCGGAGCGTTAGTGAGACCAAAGGGCCTGACGAGGTGGGTGTTGAACGCCGTCTTCCACTCGTCTCCTTTGCAGATGCGGAACAGATAAGAAGTGTTGCGGAGGTCAGGTTTAGTGAAAATCGCTGCACCTTGGAGAAGCTCAAAGGCTGAGGTGAGGAGAGGTAAGAGGTATTTTTTAAAGGTGATTTCATTCAAGCCTCTGAAATCAATGCAAAGGCGGAGAGTCTTGTCTTATCTCCACAAAAAAGAAGCCGGCCCCCAGAGGAGAGGTGGACGGTCGAATTAGTGCTGCCCGAGCCTCAGTAATGCATTTCTCCATGGAGTCACGTAAGGTTTGGATCGGCTATAAAGCCGACTAGTAGGTAATGGAGCCCCAGGTTGCAGATCTATGGCCGGTGCGGCGGTAACCCCTGACAGGTTTAGGGGGCGCTGAGGAGTCAGGAGATGTGGCAGAGGAGTGGCAGATTCCAAACAGGACTGAGGACAATGGCCGGTCCACTCCCCAATGCTTTGAGGGGTCCAGTCAATGTGGGGATTATGCTGGCGCAGCCACAGGAGACCCAGCACCAAGAGATTCTGAGGCAAACAGTATCCCCACCTTTACTGACGGCGGGTCCTTTTGGTCGCTCCGGACAGGTGTTCATGAAATGGCCTTTAATGCCGCAATACAGACACTCACCCCCCGTCAGCCTGCGCCTACGTTCCTCAGCAGTCAGGCGAGCCCATCCAATTTGCATAGGTTGTTCCTTTGCTTGGTTTGGGGGCGTGCCAGCCATCTCCCTGTCCTCCACCGGGTCTCTGCACTCTCCTGGAGTGGGCCGCCGTGGAGCCTGATGGAGGCTCGAGTTCCTGAGCCCACGCCGCTCCTTCAGGCGATCATCTAGGCGCATACAAAGAGATTAGAGCCTCCAGGGAGCGTGGCAGGTCCTGGGTGCCGAGTTCATATTAAACAGCTCATTAAACTAAAGTGCACCGGCTAATGAAACCGCCACATTTCACCAACTCACCATGAAACGGTCCAGGAGGTGGTAAGGGTCTCTCGGTCGCCTCAGGCTGATTCGGAGGTGCGCGGCTCCTGACGGGGGCTGAGGAGCATGTGGGGAGATCGCAGTCAGATGCTTGATCATGTTGTCTCCACCAGTTACTGCGTAGTTGCTCTGAGCTGCTGGTGATCAGGCAGAGAATGTGATCATGTCGCTGCAACGTTTCCTCCTGAATTGCGAGAGTCCGGTCGACGGGGGTCGCTTCCGTCACGTCGGGTGTTGGTTGGATCATTCTGGAATGACGGGGACAGCAGACAGCAAAAACATTTATTTACAGCACCAAGGGAAACTAAACAGAATGGCCAGGAAGCTGACTCCGGGTCGTGACCTGCGGGCTTAAAGCAGGACAAGGGACAGGGAATGGCCGGAACACAGGGCAGCGAGCAGAGCATCCAGAGAGAGAGTTAGTCCGTGAAGGAAGCAGACTGAGGGAGACCGTAGAAGCCCAGGAGTCATAGTGAAGGTCGCAGGTACAGCGCAGAGGAGCCCTCACACGTGGAGGCCAGGCAATGATCCCACAGTGAGTCAACGACTGCTGCCAGCTTAAGTAGGGAGAGGTGGATGAGCAAATGACCCACAGGTGTGTGCCGGCCCCGAAGGAGGAGCCTCCCAGAACCGCCTCCACTCCCACACCCACAGCCTCCATGGTCCTGCCCACAACAAAGACACAAACACAAGAGAGAAAGGGAAGGGGGAGACATAATAGCAACCCCAAACCACCCCAGGCATGACAGTAAAAGACTTGCAGCTGGAATTGCAGCAAAAGGTGGTTCTACAAAGTATTGGCTTGGGGGGTCTCAATACTTTTGCACACTGCACTTTTCAGTTTTTTATTTGTGAAAAATGTTTTGAATCATGTATAATTTTCTTTCCTCTTCACAATTGTATACCACTTTGTGTTGGTCTTTCACATTGAATTCCAGTGAAATATATTTGTTTGTGGTTGTAATGTGACAAAATATGGAAAAGTTCAAGGGGTATAAATACTTCTGCAAGCCACTGTCTAACAAGAACAAAGTTCATGATCACTCATTGGTTTTACCTTTACCTGTCCATCAGAATCTGTTTGTTTTATTTTTTTTTATACAACCTAGAGGAGGCTTTCTATGAATGATTTGGATCCACTTGTCCTCTTAGGTGTCAAACATATCCTACAGGAGTGGAAATATATGCACACTTTAAAGTATTTCTTGACCTTAACAAGTTGTTTCAGTCATAAATGTAGCTTTGCAGATCCTGTCTATTGTATATGTAATGAATCTGGAGATGTACTATAAGCGCGGGCTATTTATCATCTGTTCTGTGAATGGTTCATAATTTTAAGACTTATCTTACATGTTATTAAACTTGGTCGTACTGGTCCTGCACCCTTGAAATCAGACTGGGCTATATGTGGTCTATGTAAATGAGTTTGATAACCCTGTTTTAGAAAGACTGAGGTACCATTTGGGCATGCCTGGAAAATTTCCAAAGGGAGGTGCCCACAAAGCATCCTGTTCAGATATCCAAACCACCTCAGCTGCTTCTATTGGCATGAAGCTCTATTTCTAAGGCTTAAACTAATTTTGACCACTTGCCTCTCATCCTTTTGGCCACTATCCAGATGTCATGACCATGTGTAAGGGTTTGAATGTGGATCGACCGCAAATATTTTCCACATCTACCAATTGTATCAGTTTGCAAAAGATGGCGCTCATAAATGCATAATGTTCACATCCTGGTTCACATCAGGCTGGTAGCAGGATGTGAACACTGATGCATTCTCCTCAGCTGGGATGTAAGATGTTTGATTTCGACATGAGACAGAAAATAGCTCCTGTGCAACTGTTCACAACCACAGACAGAATAAAGGACGCACCTAGCTTTGTGGGATAAGAAAAAGTGAAACTGGCCCGGAAGTGCTTTAAACGTGCATGTTTTAATAGCCAGCAGAAAGTGATTCTTCTAGCTCCAAAAAGGCTTCAAGTCCCATAGTAATTTATGAGGAAACAGCTCTGTAAATGATTTCCTGATGGCTTTATGGGCTAAATCACTAGTTTCAGGTCAAATTGAAAGAATCTAGTTTATTTTGTAAAGTATAGTCATTGTAATAGTTAGAAAGGAGGATTAACCAGGATATTCTCATTGGCTAAGGGCTTGTCAATCACCAGTCCTCAGCCAATCAGTGTGTGTATACGTGACCAAAAGAGGGCAGACATCTCTGCAGCTAATATCTCCGAAACTGGGCAACTGGGCATCAAAATATTATAGCTGGATAAAAACCAATACATGCCCACAGTAAAAATAAATGAATTTGAATTTGGGGTGAACTACTAGGACACTCTTTAGAGGATGCCAATTCTCACATTTTGGACCAGAAGGCAGATGGTTTGAGCGAGGACTAAAGTATCTCCGTCCATCTCCGTCCACTGTGGTGAGGTTTACGACACCAGCTGTCAGCCACCTACAGGGCAGTCTGCCTTCCCAGGTACCTAAACCTCCACTCACACCTTATTTCGGGTGACCTCAATAGGTCACATGATAGGGTGTGGCAAAGTCTCAGTGGTTTCATCCAAAACCCTTGGTGGCAATTGCCTACACCTTTCCTCACACCTTGGCACTTGTGATGACGCACACAATTAATAGTGGGTCAATGGCCACCTCCAAAGCGGACAGCCCCCACTAGTTTTAAATACTGGGACTTGCCACCTTTTGGTTTTAGAACAGAAGAAGCCTCTAGAATAGAAGTCCCATCCCGTTTTTTTTTTTCAAGTTCTTGACATGAAGAGTTTTATGTTTTTCTTCTTGTGCCTTCTGTCCTATGTTACGCAGAGTACATCTTCCTGATAACGGATAAACTGAGACTGGGCCCACTGGTCAGCTACCACGCCATTGAATTGCTTCAAAGGTAAGAACAAGCAGCACTTTTAACTTTTTCTCTCAATGACACCCTATGTTTCACTGGGTTTAGTCATGTCCTGTACTGAATAATTATCTCCTCCAGGTTCATGGCCAATCACATTGAGAATTTGCTCACCACGCCCACATCTCAAAGCACAGCTGCTAATCTTCCAAGAAGTCATGAGGATGCTGTTTTTGACACACTTAAGGACAGATTCTCACTCATCGTCTTCTCCTGCGTCCAGCTTGCAAGCAAACTGTCTCTGCAGAGTCATGTAAGTTCTGCGTGCCGATGATCTCAAGTACCCTGAGATGACAAAAACAATAATCTTTTCTCATTTTTCCACACATTTTCTAGATGAATGACAACAACGCTGCTGTACGCTTTCTGGACTCAGTCGGCTGCAGTATTTCCAAACAGGCTCTCCTGGAATCAGAGCTGCTGGTTTTGAAAGGGCTTAATTTCAGACTAAACGTCCCCAACCCACTGACATACGTGGAAATACTTTTGGAGGTTCTCGGTAAGGGTCCGTGTATTCATAGAACAGCACATTTCAAATTATAAACGTTAATGTCAGGGCTTTGAAATGATTACATAAACTCTTGTAGGACACAATGAGCCATCAGTCCCTATAGAGTCCCTTCATCACCTCTGCCACCATGTTCTCCGATTTATCAGCCTGGAGAGGACTGTCGTCTATGAAACCCTGTTACAGGTGACCACAGAGTGTGTCAGCCCATCCAGGGAACAGAGGTATTACATTTCTCTTTAAAACAATATTTCTGATAAATAGTAGAGTGGACAGGCTGCTCAGGAGTACATTGAGAGTACCGTCATGGCCTTCAGTGACCCTGAAGTCTTTTCCTCAAAACTTTTCTGTGACCGTGGGAAATCATGAGGTCCAGGAAAGATCTGCAGAAGACTTCATGAGGAAGTCTTCTGTCATAAAGATTACAAAAGGTTAATCTTATATCCTTTGCCCTGTGTGCTTATAATATTGTTTCAAACAGATTATATAATAGAGAACAACCAGAGGAAATATGATTTCATTACAGAAGCTATCATTTTAAATATAAAGGAATAAATGGCCTATAAAGTTATTAAGCCTTTCTGTGACTGAAGTTAAATTAATTAATGATAATCATAAAGGCTGAGTTAGCAAAGTGAATTATGGTAAACCTTAAATAGCTCCTAATCTTGATTTAAAGACCTTTTTCTGACTGAAAACTTAGCACGCTATGGCACAACATGGAAAACAATACAACTAATTAACATTTAGGTAACATCTGCATTACTTTTTAGTCATGTGGATTGCTATGAATTATGGAATGGCTTTATCTGCTTTCCTTTCATAAAGGATGGTCCAGTGTATTCTCTGCTGAAGGAGGTCATAAAGCAAGCACTGAAGCACCATTCTTGAGTATTTAGAGAATTTGACCAGATACTTCAGGGTCACTTCACTTAATTAGAAACCTTCCGAAGCAAAATTGACCATTTGATCGCAGCCTGCAGCTTGCTGGCAGCGCTGTTTTGGCATAATAATTTAGCTTGTTGCATCCGAAATGGCTTGTTCCTGTGCAGCTACAAAATCATTTACTACTGTTATCCGGGTAGGCTGTTAAATCTGTTCTTTAGTAAGGAAAAAAGTTTTTAATCAGCAATGGGGTGGCTGTAGCTCAGGACCCGCTTGATCAGAAGGTCAGGGGTTCGATTCCTGGCTGCTCCGGGCTGCATGCCAAAGTACAGTATGCTTGGGCAAGATACTGAACCCCAAGTTGTTCTCCGACGCACGCATCAGAGTGTGAATGCATGTGAACGTTAGCCAATAAGGACTTAGCTTACTTACACATGGAAGTGCTTGTATGAATGGGTGTGAATAGATGAATGTAAACATGCTGTATAAGCGCTTTGAGGGCTCAGAGTAGAAAAGCGCTATATAAGAACTAGTTTAGCATTTACCACATCAGATTATGCCCCCCCCCCCCCCCCCCCTAACGCTATACCCCCATAATTAGGGAATGTTCCAGGGCC
>VUQK01043392.1:13848-50529 GCA_015106715.1 Bujurquina vittata | reverse complement strand
ATATCACAGAGTTAGGTATTCAGTTAAAATGTAAACATATGGTGCTCAAATTTAAAGTAAGCAAACCCCTGTATTACAGTACAATATTGTTGTTATTTATTATTTTAGTTTTTGGATTTTTTTGGCCACGGCAGCTTTTATTTACAGTGGAGGGAGACAGGAAATGGGGGGAAAAGATATACAGGTAAATTGGCGACAGACCGGGACTCGAACCTGCACCGCGGCATCACCACTAAGCCACTCAGGCACCCCGCGCAATGTTATTTTAAACTATGTAACTAAAGTCAGTTGACCTAATAGTTGTGATACTGTTGTTTTTAGAAGGAGTCTTGATTTTTCTTTTAGAGTTTCAAACAATTTCAGCTCTGTTTTGGGGGAAGTTGGAAGTGTTGTGTGGAATAATGTGCATGCTATTACTTTAACTGTTTAAGTCCTGTCACTGTCCACTGCTTTTTCTATGCAAGCCAAAAGCCAGTGTGAGCACTGGAAAAGCATACAGTTCATGGAGGGACTCTTTGGTTTTTTTTGGGGGGGGGGGGTCACAACTAGCGTAAATGGACGGTGCTCATAAAGCACTTTTCTGGTCTATTTGAGGACTCAAAGCACTTTCTCACTAACAACTTATTTCTTATTGACTTCATCACCTAACGTTACAGATAAAACCAGGACAGATTCATGCAGTGTATGCTCATAGATAGTAAAAAAGATGGAAGTAGCTTCCAGCCCTGACCTCAGCAAACACTTTGCTGATGAGTTTATGGGACTGGTCACTCATTTCAGGTCATATCCAGTGAATCAAAACATTGTGCATTTTTTTCAGTTATTCAGATCACAGTGTCATAGAAGTGCACTGCAAAGCAGGTAGTGTGGCCTGTGTGTGATATTTTGCTACTCTTTCCTCTCTTTTTCTGCCTTCCTTGGAAGAAAATTGAGGAAAAATACTGGGATTTTTATTCAGAGACCAGCCATAATGTTACACAGATCTGCTATGAAATATGCATCACTTTTATTAGTACGCCTTTGAAAAGTTGTATTCTAGGTTTTTTGGGAGAGTTCTTTTTCTTTATAGGCTATATATATTGGTTTTTACTATCTCATTCCCTCTGGTGCCTGTCTTGGCAGAGATATACTGAACTGCGCTCAGTTCTTATGTTTGCCTTAGATCATTCTTTGCCAGACAATCACTTATTGTTATTTCTTTTTGGGCCCCCTGAGAACACACACCACTCTGTGTGTTCTCTGGGTTAGCAGATGTTTTACTACTCAGTGGAAATAGTGAATGGCATTCAGGAGATGCTGCCGGGCGTTCAGAGTTTCTACCTGCTGTTCTCTTCATCTACAGTAAAGACTTACCCAGTGAGCAGCAGGGCAGATTCTGAACGCAGCCCCATCTGCCGTCACTTTGAAGTGAACCTTATATAACCAAAAGCATTTTTTTCCAGCTGAGATGGAAAAGTTGGTTCACCTCCTTTTCGGTAAACTAGGAACACTTCAGGTAATGACTAATTTAGCTATGGGCTGGCATTCCCAAAACCTTATAGGCTGGCAGATTGTCTTAAACTCTCCAGGATTAGGGTTAATGTTTGGGTTTGATGAATCTCCATCTCTTTCCATTTAATTTTGTCTGTTTGCATGGCCACTGTAAGGTCTACAGAGGTACATAAGCAGAAAAGTGAACAGTAGCTGATTTACCATGTTCATGTATCACTCAGCAAACTCTCTATCCATGATTAAGCTGGGGGCACACCGCTGGAAAACTTTTGCAGTCGGGAGGGAAAAAAAAATCACAAATCCCCACAAAACCCAGAGGAGCCTCTTTCATGTGGTGTTTTAACAGTGTTACCCACATTGTGGTGGCCTGAGCTCACTTCCGTACTTCGTCTCATGAATTGGTTTGCCCCTGCTGATGTGGTGAATGCACATATTCTCGCGATGCCCTTCATTAGTCATTGCCAATACACACCCTCTGGAACACAGTCAGCTGCCGGTGGGAACAGAACAAACTAGAGGTGGCAGAAGGTCGTGCTACTTCCACCCCTTGAAAACCCGCCTAGCTAAACTGTGTGCTCTTGGTGCCAAGGTGCCAAGGTTAACAACATCGAGAAAGCTTCCTGTGTTGGGCTGACTTTCCACAAAATCTAGATGTACAAGCATCGTTCCAAAATTTGGATGCTGGCTGTTGCACACAAATGTGCTGTATGTATTTCCATATTCCATATTTCAGTGACACTGAAACATTGCATCGATTAGCAGATCTTCTCTTTCAGCTGGGTGTGGGCATTTTCTGGGCTCAGTGCGGTACAGCATCACTGTATGACCACTACCCAGACTGTGGTTAAAAGCCTCAACCAAAACTTTACGAGTCATGCAAAATCAGCATGTGAGCATCTCAAGGTGGAAGCATGTGGCTGGGAAGTTTACCCAGATGCTGGAGACAAGGTTCCTGTTAGTGATTACTGACATGGATGCAGTGAAACAAACCCAGGCCTCTTCATTAGGCTCACACCATATTGGTCACCTGCCCGACCCAGTGAGCTAAGCCAGCCCTTTTAACTGTGCAAGGATGAGTAAGATATGACAGCCTTTTCTGCAACTCATACTACTGTAGGTAGCTGAGCAACATCGTGGCGGTGAGACTACTGTCAGACAAAAAAGTTACTCGGATCATGCCATCTCCTGGGAACTGGGATGAGAACGCTGCTGTCTAAAGATGCTTGGTAGAGGCAATTTTAATGTGCAACAAGGAAAGTTCTCTAGAGTGTTGGTACTGATGGCTTGTGTCTTGCATTACAGTAGAAATGCAACAATATTCCTAAAATATTACACCTAGGTGGGATTTAGTTTGATTTAATTCAAAGCAGAGCGTGCCTGGCGAGACACTGACATCAGGAAACTGAGACGGATGAATGAAAAGAAATGAGGGATTCAATGTTTTTGATTTGTGGCTAGAGAATTAAAACGGGAAGCTGTCTTGGATGAAGGAACCAAATGTCTGTTATTGTAATGGAAAGATTTTCTTTTCAGCATATTCAAACCTCGCATGTGACAGGATGTTTTTGGAAGACTGCTGATGCTCACGGTACATCTTTGACCTTTCAATGATGCTTCAGAGTCAGGGGAAAATCATTTGATTTTTAAAATGTTTTGCATATTCATTAATTAATCCTCAATAGATACTAGATCCAGAAACTAAATGGGTGGGACCGTACAGAAGTCCTGCCTTTCCTTTGTTCTGGTTCCAGAACTGATCAGTGGAACCAAGTTGTCACTTGCAAAATGACCTGTATTTCCACCAGTTTTCTGACCTTTGCCATTGTTTTCCTTTGTCTTCAGCACCCTGTAGTACAAAGGCGATTCAACAAACCGAGGTTATCTTTATCTTTCCATTACCCAGATGCACTTACCCTAACACTGGCAGTCCATACAAGCGGTCACACAAAGCTGGTTATCAGCTTCTGAAGTTAACCCAGTGTTTCCATTTCTAGTTGTGAGCGTGTTCACAACATCTGGTGAACACGCTCACAACATCTGGTCAGTTATATTGATTAATGTACCAGCAGCTGAATGGCTCATTTTCGTAGGTTGAATAAATTATAATCTTAGAAAAATATGAAGCCATTACACACCCAATAGTGAATGAAAGAAACACAGCTGCTCCAGATAAATCAGCAATCCATCAGTTTTCTTCCACTTATTCTTTTCAGGGTTGCAAGGGGGCTGGAGCCTATCCCAGCTGTCATAGGGCAAGAGTACATCAGTACTATGAAATGAAAAACTGTACAGTGGTTTAATAGGGTACCAACAGTGCTAATGAATGTATGTAAGACTGGAAAACAGGTACTATATTAAGGAAATGTATCCTTTTTGAATCCTGGCAGGAAAGCTGGACAACTAAATTAGCAGACTTACCAGAATCACAGCTCTATCAATAAAAAGCAGGAGAATCTTATGATCGAGTATTCTATTAAATTAATTTTTAAAAATTTCAGCCATTATCCTCTCAGCTTGGTGGTGTTAAATGATTTGAGAGTACGTAAATAATCCAAAATTAGTCTTCATGGCAATTGTATTTAAGGTCAGCAAATAGGTTCTCTGTTTTAAGAGCCTATATTAATGCTTATAGAATGATAAAATTTCAGTAAAATTTTTCCCAGCCAACAGAAAAAGCATCAAATAATAAATTTGCTTCTAACAACTGATATTTCTTACTTAACATCAGGGAAACATGAAAACTTTAGACCCTCCTGCTGGAGAATTGATTGGTCAGTAAGTGGTGATTTCATGTCTAATCTGGAATATAACCTGCTCCGGAGCAGGTTAGGGCCACAGTATAAGTTACCATGGTGCTATACCCTGATAAGAAGTAAACCCCCTTCATGGTCCAGAAAACCCGGGGTTAACCCTGAAGTTACCTGGTTAAGATGTAATCCTGATCAGCAAGCCTCAGGTCACACCATTTTGTGTTCTTGACTTCACAGTCACTTTTTTAGAGATACATAGAACATCAGAAAATTCTGCAAATGATCTAGCACCAATGACATGGAGTAGATCTGAAGACCTGGACCTGAACAGTTGCTTACTTTGTGGAACCACAGCAGAAAGTATTGAATGGTATCTGTTATTCATTTCACACATCCACAGCATTTGTGGCATGAATAAAAAAAGTTCAGAAATCCAAATCACATTTGAACTGATTTATTTCAATTTTAGTACTGAGGCTCTGAGCTCATTGCTTCCAGCAAGTATGACACACAAAGAAACTGGGCATGGGCGCATCGCTCCTGGAGCCCAGCCCAGGTGGAGAAAGATTGGGGTGGCGGAGAGATTGCCAGAGCAAGTAACGATGCAGGGCACCGGCTGGTGTGAGGGAGAAATAAGAAATTCTGCAACTTAAACAAACCACCAAATTTGGAGGGTGTGTTTGGTGTGTGGTGTAAGGAGAGTGACACATGTGAGGGTGTACGTACAGTATATGACACATTGCAGCTTAAGTTGTCTGTTGGAACTAGCTTGCTGGCTTTGCTTTATTAATTCTAGTCATGCATAACATAACATAACTAAGAATTATCCCAAGAAGCAAAAGTAACTTTTAGTAGCATTTGATTCTTTGGTGCAGGGACAGAGACTCCAAAAGTGGAGGAAAATTCAGGGCTATAATCATTTCTACTCCATAAAAAAGCCCTAACCATAATTATCATACATTATATCCAACATTTTACTTGCTGTTATATATTAAACCCATCAAATTGAGCTTGTATAGCTTATACCTCTGGCAACATCAGCCATAAAAATTGTTATTAGTTAAAAGACAAAGGAACAATTCTAAGTGAACCCCTTTTCTTCTGTACAAATATATGTCCCAATGATCAGCGCACAGAGCTTGTGAGATCTCAAAATGAATTTCTATCAAAAATATCAGATTTATATATTTGTGGTGCAGTAACAGCATAGCTGCATTACAGTAAGAATGTCCTGGGTTTGAATCCACTAGTCGGCGGGGACCTTTGTGTGTGCAGTTTGCATGCTCTCTTTTTGTTCTCTCCAGGGACTCTGGCTTCCTCGCTAAGACAGGCATGCTGGGCTACGCTCACACTAGAGAAACAGTGTTATGACCAGAATAACTGCAACCTTGTGCAATAAACTTGTGATCTCATTCTGTTTGACATGGTTGCTTTGAAGATGGGAACCGCGTCTGTAAGCACTAAAAGCCAGTTACCATCTTCAAAGAGACTTTGGCGCTTCGTGATGGTGATAAAACAACAATAAGAGGAAATCAGTCACCATTGTGACTGAATGGTGTCAAGTTGGCAATTACATGCAATCTGTTTGTGATAATACTAGTGATTCAATAATTGAGTTTTTGGTCAGTGAAACTAGAATATTATAGGCTAACGCTGTGGAAGCATTTGAACCAATAGCTAATATCAGATTTGATGTTGCTTAAGCACATGAATAGATTGTCAGCACTACCGGGGCTGCTTGAGAGAAGAGGGACCTTAACGTAGTGTCATCGGCATAGCTGCAGTGGGTGATGTTGTGGCTATGAATGATCTGGCTGAGAGGAAGCATGCATATTGAAAGGGGTGGTGGACCAAAGTTAAAGCCTCAAAAAATGCCACAATTAAAACGGCCAACAGAGGAACAAGCTTTAGCTATGGTCAGACACATTCTTTTAAAATGAGTGGGCAGGAGAAGGTGCTCAGAAATAAACACACTGTATTTAAGTTCTCTGTACAGAAGAAAGAACCAAGTCAAGTATATGACCACTGGAAGGAGTGGTTACTTAAAGTGACTGTAGGAGTTTTAAATCAATCACTAATCAGTCAGTGAATCAATAAGCTTGTTGTTCACATGACATGGTATGTGCAAACATGAATATTAAAATCAACAAGAATAAGAACACTGTCATATATGGATAAAACAATAGCAAGAAGGGGTATAAAAATTGAAATGCACAGCATGCGAACAGGACCTCTAATCAGAAAGCGTTTCAGCAGTATGTGTGAGAGCCTTTCAGTAATAATGTCCCTGATGGTCCATCATGCTAAAGCCTGCTGAAGGGAACTGTAAATTCAAATTTCTCTGGTTTTTGCCACATTTCAATTATTGGTCAGCATGGTGGTGAGGTGGTTAAGCATTGTTGCCACACAGCAAGAAGGCCCTGGGTTTGACTCCATCATCTGGAGACCTTTCTGTGTGGCGTTTGCATGTTCTCCCTGTGTTTGCAGAGGTTCTCTCGGGTAGCGCCGGCTTCCTCCCAGAATCCAAAGACATGCAGTTCGGGAGGTTAGGTTAAGTGGTGAATGTGAGTGGGAACGGTTGTCTCTCTCTCTGTGTTGACTCTGCAGACTGGCAACCTGTCCAGGGTTTACCTTGCGTCTCGCCCTATGACAGCTGGGGTGGGCTCCAGCCCCCTGCGACCCTGAACAGGATAAGTGAAAGAAAATGGGTGTATCAGTTATTGGTATGAAAATATTGATTTGATGTAATGTTTTTATTAATAAACCCTATGATCAAAGAAGAACCAGAGTTCTGCTGATGTGACAGAAATTTCCAGAGTTGGTTGCCTCACATATGAAGTACAAGACTTGACAATCAGTAATATTGTACTAATCCAACCCAAGTCCTCTGTGCGGTTTAAAGACAAAACCTCTTCATTTTCAGCCACTCTACTGTTCCACAGATATGTACTTCAACCCATAATGCACATTTTCTTCATGCTGGTGGTATGCGGGCAGCGGTGTTCTCACAAAGCCTCTATTGTGTGGATGGTTTTATAACCATCAGAACTCTTCCAGATCTCGTTGTGGTTGGCTTCCAAGAAGCTTCAGTCTGTGTGTCTAGATGATCTGGACTTACGGGAGGTTTTATTTTCATTGCTGGAAACTTTATTCTATGAAGCCCCAGGCACCTCACTAGGCCTGTGTTTTCCTTGTCTACTGTTTTCTTTTGAGGTCTCCTGCTCCCACTGATAGAGCTGCAGCGGCATAAGCTGAAGGGTTTTCCCCACTGAGCAATATTTGGGACACAAAACAAAAAAAAAAAAATCCCCGTACGGTTCTCACTGTCACGCGTTCAGCACTGAACCTTTAATTTATGACCCGCGCTTTGCTCTGAATGGCCTGCTACGCAGATGTTGCCTCTTGCATGTTATGCAGAGGGACACAAATCCTGCTGACATTCGCGACTCTGCCCTCTAACTGTGACCCTCCGGGCAAGGCTGAGTATCTAATAGCCTACAGATGCAATCTATTTCAAAAAAATTAAGATACATATAGTAAATTTAGTGCTGGAAAATGAGTCACAAAATCTTCTTGTTCCTGCCACTTCTTTAAGTCCCATTGAGGTTTTGAATGCTTTTGTTCATGAAATGACACCTTTATGTTAAGTAGTAACAAAAGTTATTGGGAATCAGTCAACAATGTATTTAGTATGAAATGATTTTAGGCGCTCATCCATCACAATTAAATCAAATTTAAATCATTAAATATATTACATGACTGTAGCAGCTCTGGCATCAGTCTGGCTAACTAAAGAACTGTAAGGTCACAGGAACTTGTTACTATAATCACATTACAGTTTTTATTAATGCAGTAATGTGACGTGTAACTCTACTAAATTCAGTATTTACATTACAGTTACAATTCTATTGCTACTGCAATCTGGGAGGCACTGTTGTCACAATCAGCTGACTTCAGTTCATGTGCTGGGAGGTAGAAAATGGTGGCGTGATCTGCAGCTTTTGAGACATGGTACTTTTATTTTTATTTTATGAAAGCATCTGCGCAGACATGCTAATAAAAAGCTGGCCAAGGACCCAGAATAATGTTGCAGCTGAGCCCAGCAGCCAGAGCCAGATCTTTAACAAGTAACAAAAGCAGTGATAAATGCTGTGTGTGGAACTTTTCCAGTAATTATGTGACAATGCAAATCAGGTCATTTTACGGAGTAACGCAAAATTAAGGCAACAAGTAGAGAAATGAAAAAAGTGAGAAAGAAAAAATAGTGAGTAATTTGTAATCCATTAATTTTTGAATAAAAACTCCAGCACTGCTAAAGAACAGTGGACTGTTGCCGTGGATTGAAGTAATTGTGTGTGCAATTTAAGGAGGATTGGATGACACTGATACAAACTTACTGTGAGCTAGCTATGGCTAGTTCCTGTTTTGCTGTTTTCCTGTTTTCTCTGTGTTACTTTTCTTCATCATCATTCTGCTTAACTGGTTTCTGTGTCATTTACATAATATGACAGACTGGTTTAAATTTCTGGGTTGTTCAATTACAAGCACTTTGCTGCCTGATGCCTTGTAGATACTCAGGATGAAAACTTTGGCCCAAATGCTGACCAACATCTGCATTTTTCTATAGGCCACATCTGTCTTTGACTAATGGTGCTGACTCAGGATGAGTCTGGCCACCTGAATGGGGCCAGACCTTTGTCAGATATGTTGTGACATTTGGGCATAAATCTGAGGTCATCTAGGTCATAAAGATATATATAATTTTATATATTTTATATATTTTATATATACATATAATTTAATGACAATGATCAGGTTGTCAAACCAGCTATTTAAGGACTTATAGCAAAGAGTAAAATTAAATATTAGTGTTGGGAGAAAAAATACATGAAGCCAGCCTTTTCTGAAATAATTTTTTCACTGTCCTGTACATTTTTGGAGAATAAGGCTCCTGAACATTTTTGCCCTGCATGCTTCTTGGAGACTAGCAGCAGAATTGGTTATTGGTAAAAGAAGACAAATAATAAAGTTCGGAACCACAAAGGCCTGCCTAAATCACCATCCTGACAGCAACACCTTCAGTAAAAATGGTTGGATGAGCTGTGGCCTTCCAACTAGTTTTAAGTAGCCATTCATTGCAAAAGACAGCGCTGCTGAGCTAGCAGTGTTGCAGGTGCAGTTTTTCATGAAGTAGATGAGTCTTTTTGTGTCCTTGCTCACAAAATGAAGGAACAGCACGGGTGTATTTCAAGCTCTTCCCCAAGGCTTTGATCGTCCATGTTCAAAGACCGGTGCACTATGAGCACCTGGATCATTCACATGGTTTATGAGCTGCAAGTGGGAGTCAGAAATGGTAATAATAGTTATTATTTCGTTCTTCTGCTGTCCAAAAGGTGGATATTAACATGGAATGAGGACATCTGAACACACATCATTAGCAAACAGAAGAGAAGGGATGGAGAGACTTCCCAAGAAGTGAAGAGAGAGCTAATAAGAAAGAATGCATTGAAAGTTTTTATTCACACTGCTTGCAAATCATCAGATGTTGACCTGTTAACAGCATCACACACCTTCTGGTGTTCACATTAAGTACTATGCCTTTTTATGTGTGTGTAAATCTTGCCAGAAAATAAGTAATTTAGTAGCTTTGTGCCTGCGTGATAACTTACATGATAAAATAAATGTTTCTACCACCACTAGTCAAAGCATAAGCAGCACTGTCTTGGCTGCGTGCCTTTTCTTCTTGTATTTAAATGGTAAAACCGTGTGTCATCAATCATACACTGATAAATCTGAAGCTTCGTGGAACAAATTACTGAGACATATTCATGGAGTCAACCAAGTTAAATCATGGAGCTGAAAGTCTGCAGCACTTTTGGAAGTGCAGCCCTTCTCACTGCTTTTCATTGCTGCTGTAAAATGGTTTCAGCTAATGGCATTTACCTGGGAAAACAGTGCAGAGATGCATATTTTCGACACCATGCTTCTACAGATGTTAATTTTAAAAGTAAAAAGTTCTTTGACACTGAACACCCCCTTCACCCCTTTCTGGGAGTAAAGACATATAAATCGCAGTCATTCCAGAGATCCTATGGGGAGCCATTGAGGAGGCATTAATACAAGTGGTGTAGAGGAGAGGCAGGGAGCAGGAAGACATTATTATAGCAAGGCTGCATGACCAGTCACCGAATGACCAGGTGGTGCAATGAGTCTCTATGCACAAAGACAAAAGGTTCAAGGTGTGACAGTTTGCATGGGTATATTAAAAAATGCATGGTGTATGCCCTGCAACAGCACACTGAGAACTGGAGTTATGGGGGGGGGTGTTAACATAATACCTGATCTATTATCTCCTGAGGTATGGTACTTCAGTGTCACACTTGAGCATAGGTGGAGAGAAAAGCAGCAAAAGGCTATGACCCTGTGGGTTCAATGGATGATAATTGATCCCCAAGGACCTGATACCATATGACAATTATAACTCTCTTCTGTGTGAATATGTGCTACTATGATGTATTGTGTCAAATAAAAATGACCCATTGACAAAGATGCACTATAAACATGCCTTTCCAATAGATTCACCTCAGCATTACTGCCTATGGTACAGGGTGTGTCTGGTACTTGATTAGTCACGCACTGGACATCACATACAGTCATTTGAAAAAGTCAGTTTGAAAGCAGTAAGGATAAACTTACTAAAGATTCCTGTGAAAAACTCTTACTGCTTTCATAGGAACTAACGGGGTAAATAGCAGCCAGTCGCTGCTGATCAAATGCACTTGATTAATGGATCATCAGCAAATGAGGTGTGGGTTAACACAATGCCACAGTCTTCCTAGGAGTGAATGTCCCACTAACTTCACCCTAAGAAGGTCGCCTCTTCTCTCTAAATAGAACATGGGAGCATGACGTAGGCTTCCAAAGCTGCATTTGAACAAACCACAGGACTTCTGGAATAATGTCCTTTGGACATATGAGACCAAAATGGAGATGTTCGGTCATAACTCACAGCACCCATTTGGGGAAAACCAAACACAGCATATCAGCACACATAGCTTTTACAAACTATCAAGTACGGTAATGGAGGCGTGACAATTTGGGCATTTTCTTTTTGCAGCCACAGGACCTGGGTAGCTTGCAGTCTTTGAGTTTTTGAAAAACTTTCTTCTTTACATGGCTGTATGAAAAGATTCAAAACTGACACCAGGATATTTCTGGCCCGTTGAGAGGCAGGAGACATTGCATTTCGAATTAATGTAAATAAATGTGAGTGAACAGGTTTCTGTTTACATACTAACTATTGCTAAGCAGCATTAATATTAATTTTGAGCCATCCACATGGTAAATTTTCATCTGATTTGGTTTCCACCATTTTGTGCATATTTTGTATAGTAAAAATATGATTGCTTTAAATTGTCAAATGAAATGATTTTTCCTGCATGTTGGTGGATTGTGGATTGTGGAGTGATCCAAACAGTGATGTAAAATGATAACGAATCTGTTAATTCACAAATACACACAACGCATGTTGAAAATCGTCTGTTGTTATGAAAATATTGATTTTTAGAAGCTTTAATTATGATACCCGAAGGCATTGGTGATATTAAAAACCTGCTATTTTGCAATTTTGTTCAATATATTGACTTCTCTCAGTTAATTTGTTTAGGGCATTGGGTATTAGCTCAAAGGAGCAGATGCCCCTTAATTAATTTAATTATGTTTAAGGGAAAACTGGTTTAACATTACTTGCCTTCCCAAATGCTGCTTCAGCAGCTTTTCCACTCAGTCGACACTATAACCGAGTGAAAACACGGGACAGAGTGTTGTGGGATAAATCATTGGCAGTCAGTGTATTTGCAGCATCAGCCTATGTTAACAGTTTTAATGTACACAACTTTTGGTATGGGAATGATTGATAATCACAGTGGAAGTAAAATGAGACGTCGTGGCACAGTGCGCACAATAAACATACAGCAAGTAGCAGCTGGACTATATGATTTCCACTCATTTCTGCGGCATACCACAGGACCAGGAGGCCAGCGGTGTAGGATTGAGCACAAAGACGCTCTGTCCTCTGAGATCTTCTATCCTTTCAACACAAAAATGACCTTTGCAGGCCCATTATTTTGACTGCCAGTTTTTGAGGAGTTCCCGTCGAGGAGCTCCTGCATTACACGATTCTTATTGCTACTCAGTCTTTTAGCTATAAACAATGACATAACACCAAGTAACCTCCCCTAAGGGAAACATAATTTTCCTGACACAAGAGCACTTTTGAGACCTAATATAATGGTTGAGTTATGCAAATTGAGAGGGGAGATAGTCATAATAGTGATCTGGAATATAGGAATATATGCAGTTCAGTGGGGGGCATGAGCAAGCAGACAGGAGGTTTCACATCAGACTCTCCAAACCTCCTGGAAAATGTGGTTGGGACAAGTGACTAAAATTTTACTTCTCAACAACTCCACTTTAAGCGAGTCACTCAGTAACTTAAGCAGTTTCTCTGTGGATAAAGGTAGTAGTCCAGTTGTGCTGGAAAGCTTTGTAGGTGAGTCTTAGTGAGTAAAAGACATTAAAATTTGGCTCCTTTTTTGTAAGAGCTTTAGGAGCTACCAGCTAAAAGAGCAGAGAAATCTGCATTCAAATCATTTTCTGTTTAATCTTTGAGCACTTCCACAAATGCACTTGGGAATCGTTGATCTTACTGTACAATGTCCAACCCCACTGGAGGAGAGCAGACTACTGATGGGATGTAAATGTACTCAAGTGCAGAAGTACAGTTTCAGTGTACTTGTACTTTAAGTATTTCTACATTGTGCTTTTTTTTCTTTTTTTTTTCACTCACCTCCAGTACTATTTGGATGAAAATATTTTACTCTGTAGTCCATAAAAAGCTTTAGTTACTTTTCATTTAGCAGATTTTAAAGCATATAATATATCATACTTTATTACTAAGGTATCTGGCAATATAAATATTTAAAATCATCTTCTTCTGCAACATTAAAGTAATTTACACATTAATAATTGCAACCTCAAATCTCCGTGCACCCTTAGTGACCTGGACTGATGAGGACAAAGTCCAGGCCATTGTCAGCAATTCACTAAGTTAAAGTATAGTTGTTTCTTGGAACGCTCCAGAGACTTTGGATGGAAATGCAGCTTTAATGCCATCGTATCTCTTCTCTTTCAAACTTTAGTAGCTGCTTAGCTGACATCACTGTTGAACTATGCTGATGACCTAGACGAGGCGCTCCCGGTGAGGTGATTGAGAAGGATCTGAGCTAACTTTTGGCATCCTGCTTCCTCTGGCTAAGCCATGTGTGGTGACCTATAGCTGGCCCAGTGGAGGTCTGGCGAGGAGATCACACACAGTGAATGGAAACACACAGAGCAACACAATGACTGATTCCCATCTGGGGATATTTTCCCATTGCATCAGGATTCCCTGTGGAAAGGGTTAATCCTCCCTGAAGGCTGTTTTTCTGGTGCTCCCTGTGCTTTCCAATTCAAAGTGCTATTGAGTTATTGCCTGTGACATTCTGTTAAACACGCTGAATTTCTTGTGTACTTTTCCAGCAATATCACTTGTATTGTCAGCTTTTTAACGGGTTTTTCTTTGCACACAAATTTAGCTCTTTTCGGGCTCAGTTAAGTAAACATATGGCAATTATTACTGATTAGTATCTCCCATTGGCTGTGCTAACTGGGGAGGTCTGCATTTGCCATTAGTGTTCAATAGGATTTAATGGGACTAAAGCCTAATCTAAGCCCTTGGAGTGATTTATGCTATCAAATTAACAGTGTCAGGCACCAGGACCAGTTTCAAGGCCTCCCTCTACATTCTGGACTGAAGGCTGATAGATTCATTAGGCTTCCTCTTCTTTTCATCTGTTTAATTGCCAACATTAATCAAAATTAAATCCTCTCCCGCACCGCTGAGCAGAACCAGAAGGTACTGGCCCTCCCTTATGACTGCTTTTACACCTTCTGTAGTCTCAGTCTCAGCTCACCTATAGCGGCCGAGGCTTTGGCTGTGCTTTAGTTGTGCCTGTAATTGTTCCCTCTGGATTTAGCCGAAGTTCCTAATGATCAGATAAGTGTTGGAATGTGACTTTCGAGGATGAAGTCATGTGTTTTGTTAGTGCTCCAGAGGTCAAAGCAGCAGAGTGACAGAATGAGGGGGTGTTGCATGTCATGTCTGGACTTTGCAATCCAATCCTCAGGCCCTTCTGTCTCCCCATGCCTGCCATTTAGTTTTAGCGTATTGTTGTGAAATTGAGAGGTTTACAGCCAGCTGCAGTTGGGTGGATTTATTTAAGTCTGTTGGGAATACACAAACTCTTGAAAGGAATTAATAATGCTGGCTGGAATAAGTTGTAAGATTGATGTTACAGTCTCTGAACAATGCTGCCTACTAACATTGCAATGCGCCTATTTTCATTCATAATAATAAGACCTTATACTTATATGGCACATAGGACATTTATCATTGCCTAGCAACATTTCCATATGGAAGACCTGATGCAGAGACACACAGGACTGAAAAGCAATTGGAAAAACTAACAATAAAACAAAAATTTTGCACATAGGGGAAAAAAATTCCAGTTCAGTAATTTAAATATGTGGATGAATAGTAGATACGGATTGTCTACAGTTGCCTTTGACATCAATTTAAGCAGCTGTGCTTCCTAAATGCTTCCATTTTGCAATAATGATACCTACAGCTGATTGTGGAATATCTGTGAGGGAAAAATATTTCATAAACTGACTTGTTACCATGGTGGCATTCTCGTAGAGTTTCACGCTTAAATTTAGTGAGCTCTTCAGCGCAACCCATTCTTTCAGAAATGTTTGTAAAGGGAGACTGCAGGGAGGTGCGTGATTTTTTTACACCTGTGGGACTGAATCAAGAGTTGCAGTTGCAGTTTTTGGCATTTTCATGATGACTTTATGTTTCAGTTCCAGAGGTTGCCACTTGGGGAAAACACATAGACTGTATACAAACGAGATGCACTCTCTGAGCCACAGGGGAGGTCAAATTGAAGCTCGATGACCTCAAAGATCATCTCAATTTTGATCCCACTTTGAAATGTACATGGGATGATTTCTTGTGTCAGGATAGGGAATCATCAATTATCTTGTTCGTCATTTGGCCCCCAGCAAAAGTGTCTTCTCAATAAAAGACAAGAATAGAATCAAAATGTATCTTTTTGCCACATCTTGCAGGAAATCAAATTAAAATTATATCAAAGTTTTGCACCAACACCTTACGCTGAGTCGAAGACTCTGAAAATGCTGAAGTCATGAACCAAGAAAGAGCATTCAGCATCAGTGCTTGTAACCATTTTTTGGTCACGAGTCATTTGCAAAAGAATTTGATATAAATTTTATCGGTGAAAGATTTTGTTCTGTAACAAAGTGAATATTTATGACAAATGTACACACTGAAACGTCCGATTTTTAAAATACTGTGCTGCCTGTCAAAGAACTGTCTGCTGTGGCTGAGAACTGTCAGTTACACATATCAATATTTCAGTGGAAACTGTTTGAATTAAACAGTCATGTATTGTCTGCTCGGCCTCCTCAAGTACATCTGTCAGATGTGACAGAATCTGTCAATATCAGAATGGATGTGAAAGACTGGTGACGGAAAAGCTGGAAATTCCAGCAGAGATCATTACAGGACCTGCTCATGCCTCTCTAGCTGTTCCCAGCACAAAAGAAGTGAAATATGAGTTTTATTGATCACACCTCCGCTCTCGTCTGTCTGTGCTGAGTTAATATAAGATAGGCAGGACAGCTCTACAGCCAGCCTTGTACTTAACTCTCTCACACTGTACTTCTGAGAGGGATGAACAGCTCCAGGTGGACTCTTTTTACAAGCTCTCCAAACTGGGGCACATTTAGCCCTCCAGCTAGTTCAGTTTATTGAATGCTGTCTGGCTGTGCAGCCTACATACAGTCCTACTTGACAAAATTGTGTCTTCTAAGCTGTTTCAGGCTTCCTGAAAAAGCTGTGAAATGTTTCACCTAAATTCCAGAGAATAAGGTGAAATGACCAACCTGGAAGTCTGTGGAAATCTGCTGAAACAACGCTCATTAAAACCACACATGCACAGATTGGGAGTGACTCATCGGTGATAAAAAGACAGAGAAACTGTAAAATGAACAGTGAAAGATGGACTCTGCATTTGGCCCAAGGAAAAATTCTTATGTTTAAGCATTACGTCTCCCGATTTTAGCATCCACACACTGAAAAAACTTCCAAAAATCTTTAAAATATAACTCAGGTTTGACTGTGCTTTGTATTGTATCTCTATGCTGGCCTACTGTTCCCACCAGAAAACTGTAAATAACCTAGTGTTGGGTCATTAATCAAATTTCTACACATGACTTGTTGTTAAATGCTGAATTGAACTTTGGTGCATTATAAATAACAAATCATGCTTTGCACAATCTGACAGTGAGCTTTTTCTTGCATAGACCACGACACTGAATCACAGGCACGGCCAGTTCTGCACTATTTTTTAAGTAAAAAAAGAAAAAGAAACATTTCTAAACATTGTGTTTTGAAGTCCAACTAATGAACCAGTCAGCTAGCATTTCATTGTAATGCCATTCCCAGTAACAATAACAAAAAATCTGTAATTAGGCAGTTGAGCTTTTGAAGCGAATTAAATGTATTCAGACATACCCAGATGTGGTATTCAATTTACTGTTAACTAAACAATTTTGACATGTTTCAGATGCACTTTAAAAATGAACACTATTATACAAAAAAATTCTACAATAAAGTTCTGATCATTTTCACATTTCAAGAACGGCATCTTAAAGGCTGATCCCTTCAAATATGCATGAACCCATGCCTAGTCTGAAGGGTTTATTCATATCTATAATACATAATACTTTTTCTCATAAGACTGAACAGAGTAGTTTTTAGGGATCTGGTTTTCTCTGTCTGTGTTAACATGTTTTAATTGCTGGAGACACACCAGAGAAAACTGTGGTTCGAGACAACAGCATTACAGCAGACCAGTTGCTGTCTTCAAAGTGACTTTAGTTCATCAAGACAGTGATAAAAAGGCAATACGACAGAGACAGTCTGATATTAATTTGCGATTGAATGGGGTCAAGCTGGTAATTACATGCAATCTGCTTGTGATAATATAGTGATTGACTGTGATAAATCTCAAATCTGTTGCAAATCTGTTGCAGAAATTCACATTAACCTTCTGAGACCTGACCACCTATTTGTGATGCAGTTTTAATTTCTCCCAGATATTTTTGATTACATGGGCCTGATATACGGACCAAGCTTCCTCTTTCAACAGGACGTTGTATTTTGTAACATGGTTGTTACATACTTTTCTAAAAAAAACCCCAATTTTCTCAGATGGGGACAATGGGTTTATTTTACAGCATAACACAACACAGTCGACGTGTTTTATCAAAACATAAAACACTACTGAGCAGAATGAAGTACGAGGTGCAGCGAAGCCAAAATGTAATGTCCCGTTATGTGGATGCAGGGTCTTAAGAGAAGTCTAACCACAACCTCACAGATCTGAAACAGAATTTCAAATCTGCAGCCATGTTGCAGCAACCACTTCACATAGTTTCTGCAGAATCTTAATGACTCAATAAGGACTGGCTTACTACTTCCCCGAGGGCAAGTTTTTTTTCCCCCTCAGGAAAAAGGTCTATTACTGCATACCTGCTCACCACATTAGTCATTTCTCTCTCTCTCTCTCTCACCTACACAAACACACACACACACACACGCACATGCACAACTGTATTGCTGTCATATATGTGAGATCCTTTTCCCTATTTTGGCACTTTGTCCACATACACTGGGCATCCTTTAACCTGTATTTTTCTTTTTTTTTGCATGCAAGGTATTGTGCAGTGAGCTGCCAGGTGAGTTATTATGAGGAGGCTAGAGAAGTGGGGGTGTTGTAAATCAAATTACTTTCAACCAGGAGACAATAGTTTAACTCCCCCTGTGGGGATGCTATTTGATTAGGTTTAGGAAACAAACCTGCTTTTTTAAGTTATGGAAAACGATTATGCCCAACATCCAAAGTTGAACTCCGATCTGCAGCAAGCCTCTGCTCCATTTACTGATTGTCAGTGCGACAAGCCACTCAAAAAGGAGTAGGACGTACAGTATGTTCTGGCACCTTGAATATTTGGGCCAAATTTCACAGCAGTGGATCTAATTTTTTTTTTTAATTTTAAGCAGACTCAAAAAACACATATTCCTATTATTCTATGAAGGGCTCTTTAATCAATTTAAAAATCTAAATGAATAATTTTTAAAACTGAACACGAATGTGCCCCGTCAAACTATGTTAAAGTGTTATAATTTTTTGTTTGATAAACAAACCTTAATAAACCTTGGGTATGTTCAATAAAGTGCTCAATTGTGCCACAAACTCTACAACAAAAATGATTTGATGCTTGACAGTAAAGTGAATCTTTTTGGATTCTGGAGTATTATTCGGAGAAAATAAGAAATTTCAAGACTTCACTTTAATCCCTGATTTTCACTATAAAAACCAACCGGTTTTAACATGGCTATATGAACCAAGGAATGGTGTGGGTTTTGTAGATTAATTTACTAAACACATATACACTGAAAGCTTAAACTCTGCACTATGCTAGGATCCTACGCCTCATGTTATGGTCAACCATTTTCTCACATAAGAACATCAGAAAAATTTATATTTAAACGAACCAAATAAATGTTAAGACTTATTACTTAATGCTAATGGAATAGCAAAAATGATCATAATTATGCTGTTAGCTTAGTGCTCTCAACATGCCCTTCCATCCATCCATTCATCCATCCATCCATCCATCCGTCCATCCATCCATCCATCCATCCATCCGTCCGTCCGTCCGTCCGTCCGTCCGTCCATCCATCCATCCATCTGTCCATTGATCCATCCATCCATCCATCCATCTATTCATCCGTCCATCCATCCATCCGTCCGTCCATCCATCCATCCATCCATCCATCCATCCATCCATCCATCCATCCGTCCGTCCATTGATCCATCCATCCATCCATCCGTCCCTCCATCCATCCATCCATCCATCCGTCCATCCATCCATCCGTCCGTCCGTCCATCCATCCATCCATCCATCCATCCATCCATCCATCCATCCATCCATCCATCCATCCATCCTTTTCCACTGATCTTGGGCTAGGTCACAGGGGCAGTGGCCTAAACAGAGAAGCCCAGACCACCCTCTCCCCAGCCACCTCATCCCGCTCATCCAGGAGGACACCGAGGCGTTCCCGGCCTGCCGAGATATATATAATCTCTCCAGAGTGTCCTGGGCTTGACCCAAGGCCCCCACCCAAGAGATACCCAGGAGGTATCCTAAGCAGATGCCCGAACCAGCTCAACTTGCTCTTTTCAATCTGGAGTAGTAGTTCTCTGAAGCCCTCCTAAATGACTGCACTCCTCTACGTAGCTCTAAAGGAAAGAACAGCCACCATTTGGACGAAGCTCATTTCTGCCCTTTGTATCGTTCTTTCAGTCACTACACAAAGCTCATGATCAAAGGTGAGGTAGGGATGTAGATTGACCGGTAAATCGACAGCTTCACTTTCACACTCAGCTCCCTCTTCACCACGATAGACTTAAGTGTCTGCATCACTGCAGATGCAGCCCCTATCTGTCTGTCAATCTCTTGCTCCCTTCTCCCATCACTGGTAAACAAGGCCACGGCATACTTAAACTCCTCCACCTGCGGCAACAACTCATCCCTGAGCTGGAGTGGGAACTGCACCCTTTTCTTGCTGAGGACCATGGCCTCAGATTTAGAGGTGCTAATTTTCATACTAACTACTTCACACTCAGCTGCAAACTGTTCCACTGCAAGTTGGAGGCCACCACCTGATGAAGCCAACAGGGTTGCATCATCCACAAAAAGCAGACATGAGATACTTAGGCCACCAAGGCAGAAGCTTTCCGCTACTTGTCTATGCCTAGAAATTCTGTCCACAAAAATTATGAACAGAATCTGTCACAAAGGGCAGCCCTGGCAGAGCCAAAGGTACCGAATGGCCTGCAACAAAAATCTGCATTGGTCCTCTTGAATCTGAGATTTGACTGACAGATGGGCCCTCCTTTCATGCACCCTGGCATAGACCTTCCTGGGGAGGCTGAGGAGTGAGATCCCCTGATAGCTGGAGCACACCCTCTGTTCTTAAAAATAGGGAACAACACTCCAGTCTGCCAATCCAGTGGCACTGCCCCAGAACTCCCTGCAATGTTGGAGAGATGTGTCAAACACAGCCCTATTACATCCAGAGCCTTCAAGAACTCAGGGCAAATCTTGTCCACCCACCAAGGAGTTGTTAAACTACCTTAGTAACATCAACCCCAGTGATGGACGAGTCATCCCCCTCATCCCCAGACTCTGCTTCTGCTACAGAAGACATGCCACTGGGTTTAAGGAGGTCCTCAAAATAGTCTTTCCACTGCCCAACTATAACCTCAGTTGAAGTTAACAGCACCCCACCCGCACTATATACTGTGTGAGTAGAGCACCACTTACCTATCCTGAGTTGGATTGCGCCGAGTCAGTCCAAAAGTCTTTTTCAATGACCCATCACACTCTTCCCACACCCAAGTTTTTGCTTTGGCCACCGCCCAAGCTGTGTTTCACTTGGCCTATTGGTACCTGTCGGCTGACCTCATTCTTTCTATGAAGGGAAGCTTGCTGGTTGCTGGCTCCCTTCACCTCTGGTGTCCCCCATCTGGTTTGGGGATTACCGCCACAGCAGGCACCAACCACCTTGCACCCAAGGTCTGGGCAGCAGCCTCAACAATTGAGGTGCAGAACATGGTCCCATGGGGTGGAACCCACCCCAGCCTGCTGCCTTTCACCAAGGGCAACTCCAGACTGGAACAGAGTCCAGCCTTTCTCTAGGAGACTGGTTCCAGAGCCCAGGCCATGAGTTGAGGAAAGACCGACTATATCTAGCCGGTATCTCCCAACTTCGCGCATTAGCTCAGGCTCATTCCCTACCAGAGAGGTGACATACCATGCCTCAGTAGCCACCCTCAATAGCCAGAGGTTGGTTTGCCAGGGCCTCTGCCCTTGGCTGTTGCCTGACACACAAGGGTCGTCAAAACTGGTCTTTGTCTGGCCCTTCAACCAGCACTAATTTGCCGTGGGAAACCCTACCAGGGGCAAAAGCCCCAAGACAACATAGCTCCTGGGATCACTGAGACACACAAACCCCTCCAGCCACGATAAGGTGGTGATTCACTGTAATTACATCATGAAATAAAAAGAAAAATCCACTGGTGATAACATACTATAATGTTAAGAAAGTGACATAAACCTACTACATTTTAAAGAACCTAGAAAAAAAAATTTTATTTCTCATTTCATTCTTAACAGTCCCACCTGCATATTTAATTTAGCAATTTTTCAGGAAATTTAGGCCTTTTTAAAAACCTTAATTTCCTTGATTTTAATTTTAGACTTTTTATGACTTAAAGGAACCCTAGATTTATAGTCTTATAGTCTTTATAGTCTTTACTGTACATGCCTCCCATGTCACCCATCACATGGAGTGCATAAACTATTTCAGAATCTGAGAGGTGTATTTACCTGCATTTACCCTAGACGACAACCTATAGCCTGAGGTATCTTACAGATAAATACACACTTACACTTGAGTGAAACACTTAAACAATCTTTGAACGTCACATAAATGTATATATCTGTGATTGTGGGTTTTCTTTATAGAAACTCTTCAGGGTGCAGGTGTTTGCAGTATGACTATTTCCCTTTGGATATCAGCAAAGCTTTTTGTGTATTCCCCCACTACCCACCCCCCACCCTTGTTTGGCTTGTAATGCAGTGTTTGGCCTGAAGGTGCAGCACAAATGACTGAGGCAGAGGAATCATGGTGCTCATTCATGGTTTATAAATAGATGGCATCTTTTTTCTGCAGGATCTTTTGTGCATCCTATCAGCTGGGCAGTGATGTCAGAGGGTTTGGGGAAGCCCTGAGTCTGCTCTGATCTAAGCTAGTGGAACAAAGCCACGTTGGTGGGGGCTGGTAGAGGAGGGAAGATGGGGGTGGAAGCCCAGCTGTCTGCCTCACAGTGCCACTATTGTCTCCCTGTCACCCAGACCTGCTCCCAACTCCCAAAGCATGAACAGGATTTCAGAATGTGGTCTGTTTCTGAGTTTCCGCCACAAACTCAGCATCCTGTTGATCCTCATATAACGCCAATGGGTCACTTTTGTTCTACCTGGTACCCACTTCTAAATTTCCATTTGTGCCTTCAAGACCAGTCATTATGAGACTGAGAGGAGGGATTTTGCACAATAGCGCATATCTTTGGGATTAAATAAGATGCAAAATAATTATTGCACTAAATGACAGGCAATCGTCATCTTCTCCCCCACATATTCTGACTTTCACGTTCCCAGTTTGTGATTTAACACTTTTGTTAATGAGTACATTCACTCTTTCATGACTTGAATAACCAACCTACCAATAACAAGTTTTACCAAGCCCTTCCATATTATTTGTGCCACCAGAAGGTCTAAGCCTAACTAGTACTGTTTAGTTATGATTGACATTTCTCAGCAGTTTGCTCTATTCAATCCCTAACAATGTTCTAGCTGTTAGCCCCTTCATTAGGTAAAATATTACAGTACTTTTATGTACTTTAATGCACCTTGAGGTGACTCTTTATTGTGATTTGGTGCTATATAAAAAAACTGAACTGGACTAAATTGATTTGAATACTTTGGTAACATTTGGGATATTCATTTCCTATCATTATTTAGCTGCCCTAGGAGATATCTTTTCTTTGCTAAATGTTAGCATTTTCACATGGTAACAATTGTACCACAATTGTACTTTCTTCCTTAAGATGATCTACTAGGCCTTTACTGCAGCCACCTTTTTTTGCTGCTTGTACCCTGCAGAATTTATCCCGCTATTTCTATCACCGGTCGCCAGTGAGTCTTATTGCCAGTCATACACACTCATGCCATAACATTGCCTTTACCGTGTTTGATAGATAATGTGGAATTCGTGGATCATGAGCTGTTCCTTTCTTTCTCCAGACCTTTTTATTTCCATTATTCTGCTACAAACAATTTTGGCTGCATTCGTCCAAAGAATGTCTTTCCAGAATAGGACAGTCACAGACAGATGTTTTCTGACAGTGTAATCTGGGCTTCCTGTTCTCGAGTGTAACCAGAGGTTTGCACCTCGTTTTAAAACCTTTGTATTTCTATTCCTAAATGTGTCGCTTGATTTCAAACTCTGATAAAGATGTTCCAGCTTACCTGAGAGTATTCTTGACCTGGCCATATGTTGTGTAATTGTTTTTCTTAACCAAGGAAAGAATTCTGCGATCATCCATTTTACTTGTTATGATCTTCAAGGCCTTTTGGTGTTAGTGAGCTGGCCACTGCTTTACTTCTCTTTAAGAGTGCACTAGATTGTTTATTTGGCTATTCTTAATGCTTTCTTATAGGGTTATTGTCTTTTTTCAGCCTAATGATGGCCTACTTCACTTGCACTTTGGACTTCATATTGAAAGTTCTTATGAACAGATATAATATCCATTGTTGTGGTGCACAGAGAGCAAAATTTTGCCATTGTCCAAATACCTATGGAGCATACAGCCCCCTTGTTTACAGTATCCATAACATTTAGCAGCCCCAGTTTGCTCAATGAACCACCTCACTTTGTCAGCTCTCTGGCTCTGGTCCTCGGCCACTGGCTGTGCCCTGTCAACGATCTGGTCCAGTGATTATCCCAACAGAGAAAAGAGAACACTGTAAATCGTTTCCCCTGCATCGTCTTCAGATGCCAATTTCTACTACTGTGCAATCCTCCATGAACGTCTGGGTTGCTGAAAAGGCAAAAGTGTGTTACAGTCATCTAGGGAGTCACCACTGTTATGTAAGACCCAGTCTAGTAAAAGGAAAGCAATTGTAAAGCCACATGGAGCAGACATTTACACTTTGTACCTGCAGACACAGAACTGGCAACCTGCTGCACTGCACAGATGGTAAAGTACTGTTGATATTCTGCACTTTGTGGTTCCGATTCCTCCTTATATATGCCTTATACGAACCTGCAGTCCACTGAAAAATCATGTTATCTTTGTTTGTGTGGCTTAACAGATGTTTTCAGTCTAAATCTGACAGATAATTCAAATTAACCACTGGGACACGACCATAAGGTAATTAGGACATAATGCACATAACAACGACATCAACCACTTACGTAGGTAGGTAGGTTACGCCATAGGCTCTACTAAGATTCATTATAGAAGTATAAATCAGGGTTAAGTGACACGTTAACAAGTCAGTGTGGAGACTGCATCTTCATAATACTCTGTGTTAAAATGTATATTTCGTTAACCTAAGCTGCTTCCACAACCTAAGGGACCCAAAAGAGCAAAACTATGACAGTTTTCAATGGTTGTCCACAGAAAACTATTTTGGGGGCAAGCCCATGAGGTAAAATCACTGTGGGGCCTGTCTGCAGGCAAGCACACTGTGGGGTACCCACAGAATCCCCTCTTTTGGGGCCAAAAGGGCAAAACTAAAAAGGGCCCCACATGGGCTAGCCTACATGGGACCCGCATGGGCTTTCTGTGGCTTAGCTAACTGTGGGCTTGCCCATAGAAAACCCACATAGTTTTCTATGCTCTGTGTGGGCCACTTGGAACTCACATGGGATAAGTGGGCCCACACATCCCCACAGTTCACCCACACCTGTTCACAGTGGGCCCACACGGGCATGTTTGCTGTCTACTTCATAGGTCATGTGTAACTGTTCCTTGAATGTTCTTGAATAGTCATCTCAGTCACCCAGTCACAAGAGTTTAGAACCACTAAAAATTTTGAAGCTTGCATGTGAGAAACATAGAAAAGGGTGAATATAAACCCATTCTCAGTCACAGCTTGCCACATATTGAAACTTGGTCAGGAACCTTTAATGTTACTGCATGTTTCAATGCACAGTGTAACTTTTCAACATATATGGTAGTCCATGAGATGGAAGCTCTGCTGGTGTGATTACAGCTGTGAGCGGCACCATTACAGTAACCAAGAAATTTTCTGAGAAGCTCCTTTGTACATGGGAGGAGGGGTTAACCCGATGAGTGAATGTAGGGAGATTTTTCCCAATCCTAGCCAAGCAGTTTTGTTGCTAAAACCTTCAGAAAAGGAGACAGAAAACAAAAAGAAAACTATGAAAATGTAGAAACAGAAGCTTCAATGAGGAATTAAACACAAGACTTTTGGTTTGGAAGCTTTTGTAAGTTGTTAAAAAGTACAGATTTTTTGTGTGAAATGGTTTGCTGGATCAGTACCTTTGCTTGTCTGAAAAAAATGCTTAAGGGCATAAAATGTGATGGCAAAGGGCCATGTGCTTGCAAGAGTTGAGAGTGAGAATGTTGTTTTAGAATAATTTTGCTTAAAGGAGAAAGTTTTATTTATCTTTTGTTCTTTTGGTTACTGATAACAAGCTCATACTGTAATTACTGTAAGGTATGCTCCTTAAAACTACTTAAATATGCATTATATTATATGTTCCTAATATGCATATTTAAGGATTTATCTGATGTGTTTCCATTTAATTTTTATTCACATCATTAATTTTTCTGAAGGAAAATTAGGTGGATTAATTTTATTTGCAGCTGCATGAATTTTAGCTTCCCAAGCACTATTTTAAAGAATTAACAGGAGTCTGCTTTATACAGTATAACAGGAGTTGCATTATTTCCTGCTTTCATAAGCCAGCCTTGCAACTACTGTATGCTAACTAATGTTGACAGTCATCATGCAGTCACGGATGAGAACATACAACTTGTCTCCCATGCAACTTAGATCGATGGGAGTTCTCCACACCAGTCTGGGAAGTGCAGCAGAGGGCAGCACTATCTCCAGCAGAGTGATGTCAACAGCTTATGATGCTGGATCACAGCAATAATCTGACCCTTCCTTTTGTGAGTCACAGACCCATAGCTAATGGGATTCCTGCTATCAAAGGATTATGATGATTTGCCTCCCTATGTACATTAGTGCAGCTACTTTACATACATTCTTTATCAATTTGACAAACACGTTTTCAGTGGCAGTTGACAATGTGCCCATGCAGCACTCTAAAATATCTAAACTATAAGGATTGTAATATGATTAATGGTGAGAAAAGTAAAGGGATTTGAGGTGTCAGTTTTTCTTCTCTTTGAGGACAGGCTCATCACTGAGAATATTACTTTGTGGAATGCTTCAGAGGATTGCCGTCCATTACACTTTCTCAACGCTGACAGGGGATTAGTCCAAATGACAGGCGGCGGGAGAGGCACTGGAGAGGCAGGGGGTCACCGGCAGTCTGGACAATTTATTTCTTGAAGACCCATCTAGTCTTCAGTGCAGGAATAACAGGGTGCTTCATCATGAGCATTGCTGTCTAATAGAGAAATGATAAGGCTTTCAAATCAAAAAAGATGCTCAGAGAAACATACCTGGATTATTTTTCTTTAGTAAATCACTTTATATTACAGCTCATGATGATGATGATGATGTGTGAGCGGACGTATATAAAAGGTACTCAATGTCACAATGTCCTTAGCCTGAAAGAAGGCTGTGATTCCTGTCCTACCGCACTTGATTTTCACAACACATCCCTTACAGCTGGCCAGAGCTATAATGATGAAGCCAGGCGTGACGGACTAAACTGACCCCTCTCTCATGTGAGTCCTCTCAAGCGACCATTATTGAGCCAATGGTTTCTCCTGCTTGCCTACAAATCTGTCCCTTTGCATCTTTTGGATGAATGCTGTGATGACTGAAGGAATAGATAGATAGATGGGCGCCACAGCGGTGCTCTATGAAGCTCAATGAGAATTAGGTCATTACCCGGGGCAAGTTCAATAGATGATTAGAAGGAAACGCCAAAAAGTGGGCTGGCCCTCCATTTTCCTGGAGCCACCGCTGCGAAGCAACACAAGAGTCTCACTTAGATGAAAATTCTCGAGGGTTCCTGCTGAGCCGTGCACCAGAAATAAAGTGTTGTTGTTTTACTTAGCAATTTTCTCTGGGAGAATTTTCAACTGTTATAACAGGTCAGAGCCCAAAGGAAATGACAACTGCTTTGTGTGATATTTATTAAAGCTATGTTTTTTTTCCTCCAGTTTGAACTGTTTCAATTCTTTATTCAAAACCCATCTACAGACCTGTTACCATAGCAACTGTCTCTTTCTTCCAGTCATTCCAGGAAGTTGACTGTCTGCTTCCTAAGCTGACAGAGCAAGACGAGAGTATCGACCATATTCTTCTTCCCACAGGACAAACAGGCTGCTTTGCTGCTGTTTGCTTTAACTGAGCACACACAGAGACTTACAAAATGATTCACCACATGGCTTACTGCAAGTTTTCACTTTGTCTACATTGCGTTTATCTTGACTGGGTTCACTAAGAATGGCTTCTTTCCTTTATTCCATGATGATTATCTCTTTTTGCTGATTTTCCATGGAAAGCTCATAAAAATGAGACAGCATACTGATATTTTCAAAGAGTACACATTTTGCGTTTTATGCAATAAGGGCTGTATTGCATTGTTGTTTCTTAACTGCAGAGGCACCTCATCTATTTTTAGTTAGAATATGTATTTCAGTTTAGGCATTTTAGCCTTTCAGTTATTGTTAGTGTGGACAGGTATGGTTGTTTTTACAGACCAAATGTTCAATCGTGGTGAAGCAAGCCAGCTTCAGTGCTATGCAATGCAAAGAGTCATTAGGTTTATGTCATGCCTGGTGTTTAGTATTTCAGTTTAGTTTCTGGGAAATCATGTTTTGTGCTGACTTAAGCTGTAGAAGAAAACAGGGGTTTTGTAATAATTTCCTTCGTCATTTAAATATTTCATTAATCTTTAGCTGTTTCCTCAACATCAGTTCAATTCAACTTTATTTATATATAGTGTCAAATCACAACAATCGCTTCAAGGTACTGACTTTTGGGTTTAGAGACAGAAATGACCATATTTGGAGGAGAAGGTGGAGTGTTAAATTAGCAAATAATGGAGTACTTTAGTGAATAAAAATCTGTATTTAATCTGTGCAATCCTTCACTCTTACATGAGTACAACAGATGAGTGAAAACTAGCACTACTTCCAGATATTTAACATGTTAGCATAGCCCATCCACAGGGGGCTAAAAACCAGTCTGCTCCTTGTATGGTCCCAAACCTTGATAAATAGGGAGTGTTGTATCAGGAAGGGCACCTGGTGTAAAATCTTTGTCAAAGCAATGCTGATCATAATGAATAAGATTCCCATACCAGATCAGCTGAGGCCCCGGGTTAACAAAACTTCTTGGTGCTGTTGGCAAACAGGGTGCTGATGGAAACTGTGCTACTGGTGACCAAAGACAAAGGGAGAGGAGAGGGGGGGAAAGTGTGTTAGGAGGCAGCAAGAGACAAGGAAAGGCAGGAGTGTGGAGGTGAGAGTAAGGACTATAAATGAATGGTAAAGGGAGAGAGTCAGGTGATATGGAGAGAAGGAAGATAGATATTGTGTGTGAGACCAGGTGGAAGGAAAACAAGGCCAGGAGCATTGGAGGTAGATTCAGTCTGTTCTACCATGGTGTAGATAGGAAGATAGTGCATAGTAGATGGTGGTAATCTTGAAGGAACAGTATGTGAACAGAGTGCCACAAAGAGTGTCAGACAGGATCATGAGTTTGAAGCTGGAAACTGAAGGGGTCAGGCCATATGTTGTCAGTGCTACCCACAGGTTGGATACCAGAAGAGGAGTTCTGAAGCAGGCTGGGTGATGTAATAGAGAATGTTCCCGGGGGGTGTCATAAGGTGCTGCTGTGACCGGCATGGCAGAGTACCCCAATGCAGGACTCACTAGGCGAGGAGCTTAATTTAAAGTATAAGCTTTAATAGCAAAACATAGTTTAACAAAGCAAATCATGAATTTGAGGCATGAACATAATTTTAAGCCATAAACGTGAAGCATAAAGGCACACGGCAGAATGAACAAATGACAACACGTCAACAAGCAGAGGAAACTCCGGGCTTAGATATAAGAGTGGGACACAGCTGGTAACACAGGTGATAATACTAATGAAAAAAAAGGAAGTAACACACAACACAACACACAGGGAACAGAAGACCGTCAAAATAAAACAAGAAGGAAGACAAAGAAACAAAGACATGGACTAGACACTATACACTGGGAAGCACTGGGGAAACTAGAAATCAAAACATAACCCATAACAAAATAAACACAGAAAAGATAGCACAATTCAAAAACTAAACAGAAATTCTGGGTCCATGGACCCAGGATCATGTCAGGGGTCAGATTGGTGACTGCAGCAGACTTCAATGGAGATATAGATAAAGCGAACAGAGGTGATGAGGTGTTGGGTAGGTATGGAGTTAAGTGCTTTGCTTTGAGAGTGTTGATGGAGAAGAACAGAAAAGGCCAAAAGTCTTTGTGGATCTAGAGAAACAATATGACAGGGTGCCAAAAAATAAAATAAAACTTCAAAATTCCAAAAAACTCATGGGTGATTTGTGACAGAAGCTGGCACAAGCACTGTTCAGGCGATCTCCTTAGTTGTAATTCCAAAAGAGATACTGACTGATTGGGGCACCTTGTTCATATCTTGCCTATTAAAAATGCTGTATGAATTATTGGGCATTAAGTGTTCATACTAGCATGTCCCCACACTTATGGAGTGGTAGAGTGCCTGAATAACATCGAAGTCTATGATTTGTTAGTACATTCACAAGCATGAACATAGTTAAAATCAGTGGTTAAGACCCTCTGTTGTTTGCAGTGCTGGAGGCACCCCAGGCCTCCATAGGATTTTCTCCCTTTGAGCTACTTCATGGCAGGAAGCCACATGGCGTGCTTGATCTACTAAAAGGAAACTGGGAGGAATATCCAAATCTGAGTAAAAATGAAATTCAATACGTACTGGACCTGAGACCAAAGCTCCACACACTGGGGATGTTGTCATGGGAGAATTTGCTCCGGGCCAGGAACATCAGCAGCACCTGTACAATGTAAGGGCTATACCTATACAGTTTACACTGTGAGAAAAAATGCTCGAATTGCTCCCTTCTTCCAGCGCACATACCACCACACATACCACCTGAAACGCCTGAAAGCATGGAGAGAGGCTGAATCTGTGTTTCTGGTGAGCTTTGTGAAAAGCAAAGATGAGTTGGGGCCTGAAGTGCCAAATTCCAACATTTCCACCTTGCTTCAGAAAGCGGATATTGCTAAGTTGAAACAGAGTTTTGCTAAGGTATTCTGCCAGGCTCCACCACTCTCATACAAATGACCTGAACACAAGAGAAAAGTAGCTCAGAAAGAACTGGTTGTTACGTTAGAGATGGGGGTAATAGAAGACTGCCACAGCGCAAAGTGTACCCCAACGGACTTGTCGTGAAGAAGAATGGGTCTATACGGTTCTGAGCGAACTATCGTGAGGTAAATGAAGTGTCACAGTTTGATGCTTATCCAGTACCCTGGGTCGATAAGCTCCTGGACCACTTGGTACTCTTTCATTTTTTAATGGCACTGGATTTAACCACAGGCCACAGATTCTCTTGTCTCCAGAGTCCCAGGGAAAAAAATTACCTTTTGCACTTTTTTATGGGTTATAAGACTTCCTTTCGTGTTGTTCAGAGGACCTCCACTTTTCAACTCCTGATGAACCAGGTACTGCATCTGCACGCTGCCTATGCTGCTGTTGATTTGGATGATGCTGTCATCCACAGGGGCACCTGGGTGGATATGCTGGGTGGCATGTGCTGTGGGTGGAGTCCTGAAGTCCCTGAGGCAGGCGAGATTTACGGCCAATGTGAAGAAGCGTTTGGTCAGACAGAGGGCAGTATCTGGGTTACCACTTGGATTGGGGGCAGGTGTGTCTTCAGACCAAAAAAATGGCAGCCAACACAGCCTGTCCACGACCCAAGACCAAAAGGGAGCTCAGGGCGTTCTTTGGGATGGCTGGATATCACTTCAGTTCGTTCTGAACTTTACCAAGATCACTAGCCCTCTGCCGATCTCACCCAAAAGGGTGCCTCAGATCTGAAGCAGCACCAGGTGGCTTTGATGGAGTGAAACTAACTCTCTGCAGGGAACCCCACATCCTTAACTCCTCTCTCCTTTTTGCCCTACA
The DNA here is from genome assembly GCA_015106715.1 of Bujurquina vittata. Classification (NCBI taxonomy): domain Eukaryota; kingdom Metazoa; phylum Chordata; class Actinopteri; order Cichliformes; family Cichlidae; genus Bujurquina; species Bujurquina vittata. The sequence continues at coordinate 19,069 of VUQK01043392.1, read as the reverse complement.
GAGTGACACCTTGAGCAGGAGGCTGGGTGCCGTTTTTTTTACCAGCAGGTGCGAGGGGTCTACCCTCGGGATGGGATGCCCCATGCTGCATTTTAGCCATAAATTTTTGGGTCTGTTGTGGGAGAAGAGGTGGAGTGTGTGGTTCAGGCTTCAGTACTGGGGAGAGGCTGAGTGTTACAACTGTTGCATATTGTCTAATCAGTCTCCTATTTATGCAGTAGCACGGTGGGACCTACACACTGATGGCAGCTGGTGTAGTTGTAACAAACGCACGACTGAGCAAGCTGACGCTGAGTGTGCATGGCCATGTTGGACTGTGCCAAGGCGCACAAGCATCTCAACATCAGTGCCAGTGTGTAAGTTGTTATAAATAAATCCATAAGCAAGCAAACGGGAAAGCTGTGTCCGCATTTAGTGTTGGGAACCCAACACTACTCAACAGAGCAGTGCTGCAAACGTATTTAAAAATTAGACAAATGATGTGTGAAAATCTGTGATGTGCATAAATTGTTCTTGGATCTGTGTCTTGAAAGTTGAGATGAGTTACCGTTCTGCCAGCCCTCCAACAGCCAAATGAGGACTTTTATTTTCTTTTTTTTTGCATTTTTAGTCAGTACATACGAGAGTAGACTCACGAAAACTTCTAAACAGGGACCCAGATCAATAAATTAAAGGCTGTGACTATATTATGAACTGCCACAAGCCTGGGTTATTTATTTATGTATGACATTTCACTTTATATTTTGTTGTCATTCATTTCATTTGACAGTTTTTGCAGCAGACGTGTTAGTGTTAGTGAACAGTAACGTTTTTTGGCTGTTACCTTGTATCTTATGTTTGCCTCTGTCTAAAGGAACTTAAAAGCAACTCGGAAAGCTTTTCTGTCACCTAATTATTTCAGTTTATTTTGGTGAGAGTATAATCACAGAAGACAGTGTGAACCTTTTCTTTCATGTTAATAACAGTATAACCTCTAGGGAATTCAAGGCATACTAATTAGAAACTTTGCCTTTTGTACATTATAAAAACCTCTCTTACAGATGCAGGACAAGTCGGTAATCGGGTTACGCTAATCCATCCCTTCAACAGTGTATCAGAATGCTAAATGAAAGCTTAGCTGAATGACAAAGCTTTGAAATTCACAAATCTGAAGGATTAGATGACTTTCAAGAATTAGACATTTGGAGTGCAAGGATATAGCATCTGCATATGTGGATATCATTTTAGTTTCATACAGTATTTTACAAAAATACTGACAGTAGGGAAAAACAGGCAGAAACACCTAAAGGGGTGAAAAGACGTTGTGTCTTTTGCAGTTTGTCATTACAAAAATACACACAGAAGTTGAGGTTATATGAGATGGGTTCCCTAATGAGTACCAGCACTCTTAGGTGGTCTGAAATTCCGTTTACGGCAGACAGGATGTATAGAAAGCGCTTGCTGCCTTTCTCCAGAGAATGGAAACTCAAATTGCTCTCCCAAGGGATATCCTGTGTGCCCATATGTACATATAATGCAGCTTTGCAGAGCAGGCAGTCTGTGTTGAACTCGCATATTGGAGTTCATTCCACAGCTTTCCTTCCCCTTCGGTGAGACAGTATGATTGCAGGCTGGTGAACAATTTGTGGAGAAATAAAAAATAAGCCATATGTGGAATGACATTCACTGTGAGACTCATATTCCTCAAACTCATTATTAGCATTCTGCTAGACATCATTTAGTCCCATGTTGGTTTTGTTATGCTCAATAAACATTATTCATTACAATGGATCTTGCATAAAGTCACATATGTTTACTTTTTTCAATGCTAACAGTAGCGACTTTTCTTTCCTGTTCTCCGGCAAAATAACCAAGCCAACCAATATAATTGTTGGCTTGGTTTCTGATAGGCCTCTACCTAAAGTTCATAATCTTCAATTTCACCACAATTTGCTAGCTGTGGCCATAGATTATATAAGATGGATGCAGCCACTGTGACAATTCCCATTGGTCTTGGATTGTTTGAAGCCTCAAGTTAGCAGCTAAGGTTTGGAAGTTTGGTCAGCAAGTTGTATACATAAACTGTTTTTTTTTTTTTACCTCTTCTAATGTTCAGCCTTGACAGTGTAACTCCAGTTGTTATGAACACCAAACTATTCATGGAGGTCAAACCATTTTTGTATTAGGCTGTAAACATGCGTTTTAATGCTGTAAAGTTGGGCATTTTATCATGGGAGTCTTTGGGCATTGACTGGCGTTTGGAGCCACCCTCAACTGACCATTCAAGAAACCTCAATTTTTGACATTTCGGCATATTTTTATTTACATTTAGAAGTCCAATATGATATTAATAAAGGAAACTGTGCAGAAGAAAAATATGCTCTGTATCTGCCAGATTACTGAATGGTGCTACACTCACGAGTTGGTATGGCTGTGTGGAAATGCCAGTGGAATGTGAGATTAAACTTGTGTTTATAAGAGTTTCTTGAAATTATATGTAGTGTTTGCTTTCCTGATATTTTGATGTAGGCTGTTCAGAGTTTGGCGGTATATATGCGATGCAAAAACTGTATCTCTCTTTGTTTTCTGTGAGGAGTATTGGACAGCTAACAGTTTGGTAGTGGAGGATGTAGGAGGGGGTGTTGGGATGTAAAGTGAAAAAAAAAATTCAGAATTTATATAAGAGTATAGAATCATTAGGATTAGGATACTGGAAGCTGGTGTAGCTCTGCTAAGACTGGATTAATGTGCTCTCTGTTACTGGTTTTCAGTAATAACCTTGCAATAGAATTCTGGATAAGCTGCAGTCTACTGATAGTTGTTTTAGGAAGTCGAGCAAAAAGTGTAGTGCACTAACCCAGTCCAATGGAAATGAATGCATGCATGCATAAAGTGACTTATATCTTACTGTCTAGCTGGCTGCTCTCAGACACTCTGGATACATTTGTAACTCCCTTCTACATTTCCCACCCAATCAAATCACCTACACTCTTTGCTTTCATCAGTAGCTGATTTAATTGCTTGTTGCTACCAGTTATATTGCTACAAAGTAATCAATTATCATAGACATTCCACAGTCTATGGTTGCTTCATTGCTGCTAGGCCCTTCCAGTGTGTGTTGAATTTTTGCAGCTTAATTCATTCAGCCTTGTGCTCACTTGTTCTAAAACAATATTATGACAAATGACTCCCACATCCAGTATGTGTAGACACACAGGTCAAGCTGTATTGCATAGGTAAATCCAACAGATGTTAGATCATCTGGAAAAATTACATCATGTAAGTGTCAAGCTTGTATAAAACGCTAGAATTCTGCTTCAATAAAGTCCTTTGACTGATGTGTTATTCAGCCTAATATGCCTGAGGGATGTTACCTCACATGTGACAAATAAGTAAGTGAAGTGAAAGTTTGCAATAGCAGGAAAGTGCATTTTTCTTCAAATAAAAACTTACTTACCACTGCCTTCACTGATGTAAAGTCCAGTCATCTGGCAGTGAATGCAGATTAAAATAAACATAATGATTTGCAGCTACTACTTGACCCAGTTCCTCCAGGTCTCCTGGTCCTCCTGCCAGATGTCAAACACAGCTGCTGTGAGTGAACAGACAATGGAAATACTAAGTTCTCTGAGGTACAAGTAACACCTTTACATCCTCTTTCAGTCTGGAAGAGCTGAGATCACAAATTAGTAACAGTCACATACGCTAGATAAGTATTGATGGCCGATGTGGCATGAGCTGTAAAACGTCTGCTCTCTGGGGACAGGGGCTGAGGATTACCCGGTGAGAATGGAAACCTCCTGTACAGCTTTTGCAGCTGCAGGAAACATGCGGTGGAAGATAGGCACAGTTAGAAACATCAGCGTGGAGTGCTGTTCTGTGAGACACCATAGAGAACTGACGAGGCATGGGCCTGCCTTGCTGTAGCCTGTCAACTCAAAAAAATGTTACAGACTAAATGATTCAGGGAGCACTCTGATAATGGGTAAAGTTTTTCAATTTTGTCTTCCAAATTCTTCTTACGAAGTACTATTTTTCTGGTGGAAATTTGAGCCACAGCTTTCTAACAGGTGAAGAATGACTGAAAGCTCATTTACTGGAACAAGCCTTTGAGTAGATCAAATCCAGTGCTGTCACAAGAATGCTGCTTCAGTGGAAAAATACAACTCAGTGAAATCTGACCTTTTAAACAAACTAGGTAACATGGTAAGAACGAGCGATAAATCTTTATTTTTCCTGTCAAATCTGGTTTTTAAATGTTGCTAAATCTTAAGGCTTTCAAAGACTGCAACAAAGTGAAGAGACAAGTTGACAAGTGAAGTAAGTCACACACACACACACACACACACACACACACACACACACACAAAAAAAACCCTCTTGAAGTATTACAAAACACAAAAGGCAGCAAATCCCACAGGGGAGCGTAAATATTTATAGGGTATAGCACACTTGGCCCAGGTGTAGCTCAGATTCTCAATGTGGTCTCAGATTATTATTGTCATTATGATGACAGACCATGTTCTCTTTTCAAATTTGTTATGTTAATCCAAACATTTCTGTAGTGCTAGCATTATACATGCTTGAGAATGCATGCTCAGAAACCATGGACAAGTAGTTTGTCTGATATTGTTTCTACTCTGCTGTGAGACCGCTCAAGGAAGCGACTGGCAAACCTTGTATTGTCATGTCCGTTCCATGGACTGTTTGGGCATAGCCGTCAGTTTTGAACACTGCAGTTTAAAGTCTCAACCTTAACATTTTGCTGCCTTGTTGTTTCTTTCTTTTTGCTTTTTGTTTTTTTGTCTGGAGTCACAAGTGCCCATTTCTGGAGTTTTAGCAAGCTTGGCAAGCTGCCTTCATTTAAAAAACTATTTATTTATTTTAAACAATGACCACCACATAGTATCGTTCCCATTTTTCTCATTTATAAGTTCTCATTAATTATATATACATAAGCTCAAACTGCTAAAGTCTATTCATTTATCAGCCTTCTTAGTCTTACAGGTTTAAAAAGTTTGTAGTCTAGACTATAAATAGAGCTGGTCACCTATTAGGTGATGTTCCCTTAAAGTAATACATAAATCTGGGAAGAAGTGGTGAAACCATCTTGCTTTGTTTGTGACTGCCACACGTTTTATTCATTTACTGGTTGAAAGTTTATCCTCAGTTCAAACCTTTTTTTTTTTTTTCTTGCCTTTTTTTATTCTCTTCCTTTTTTTCTTTTTTTTTTGCTTTTATT
>VUQK01043386.1:38831-58120 GCA_015106715.1 Bujurquina vittata | reverse complement strand
CTGTATGGGTGTAAATAAAATGCAAATACAATGAGATACAATACTTCAAACATTTATAACATCTCTATGCTATTAAATGAAAAGTATTTGTTTCATTTCCTGTTTACTCACACAGCTTTAGAGCAGACTGTCACCTATATTGCCCTGTAAGCCAGCTAATTACTAGTTATAAAAATATAATAAGTTTCTAATACTGTAAGTATTATTCTAATTTCTTTTAGAGTCAGTAATATATTGTCACACACCTATATCAGGTATATTTCAGACCATGCATACACACCTTTTTTAGAGCAAGTCAAGCCTAACATTATAAAAGGGTGCTTAAACAAAACAAACACTTTTACAGAACTTGGATTTTATTTTATTTTTCTTCTGTTTACTTAAACAGGCACACACACACACTTATTGCAGTTTACCATTCACAAATTGACATTTAAAGACTGTGCACAAAATTTTAGCAAAACTCTAATATCTGCATGCTAAAGATGAATTCTTGGACACAGGTGTAGTCTACCCACTGTGATATATTACTTACATGTTACTTACAGCAGAAACGATGCTGTCATTTTTTATTTTTCTTGATTTCCAAGGTGGCGACATGCTTGTTTAATATGGTTAATAAACTGTTTATCTGATACAGTAAGCAAGATCTCAATGACGCTTTTCCAGTATCATGTAGCTGGGTCACTTTCAGATCAAAATCTACAAAAGGCGCTACTAGCTTTAAACACACGCAGACGCACAAGTGTGGCTGTTTAATTAGGTTTAAGTATATTTTTGCTATTTGGTTCCTGAGGATTGGCTGGGTGACCAGATCAAATGATCAAAACCAGGTCAAATATTTTGTATAACATAAAAATTGAAATTTCATTGATAATTATATTTTAGCATTAAAAATATATATATAATTTCAATTAAAAAAGCTTGCAAATACTGGTGGATCAATTATTACAGAAACAAAAAATCATTTTGGTAATTACCAATACTGTTCATTCAGGGCAGCTGTGGCATAAACCTTGCACTGGGTGGTGGTCTAATAAATTTGTTAACAGTGTTTTTATTATATTTTGTTTTATTTACTTTTATTTTACCAAAAAATAAATAAAAATCCCCCTGAGATCAAAACACTTTGACAAAGCAGAACTGTCCAGGATAGCAACCATTATTAAAAATGCAACAAATACAGCATAAAATGTAAGAACTCTCTCTTCTAATAAAATTTCTTTATTCTCTTCAACCTCCAATGTGCTTCCGCACACAAGTCTTCATCAGGAAGTGAAACAAAGTTCATGATAACACTGGATCAGTGTTTCTAGTGGTGTTCCACCTAAATTACCTGGGATGGTGGAATATTCCACCAGTGACGCGCCACTGGATATAAAATGAAAGATACAACATGATACAGAATGCAAAAATACAAGAAAAACATCCACGTCTTTATTATAGTGCTTATCAAATTCATCAATAGATATAAGCATGTTTAAGTTTAGATCTTTCTGCAATGCATGCCATGTCTAAGGTGCACAGTAAGAAAATGCTGCTTGTGCCTGATCCGTCAAAACTCTGGGCACATCAAAAAGCAACCATTTGGGGGAGCATAGCTGGTAAATATTGGAGCTGAGACTTAACTAGAGCCAATCAGTTGTCATTGCCTGAACAGGTGGGACGAGGGACAGGGGATTTAAAAAATGCCGTGCGGTCCCACATAAAGTGGGACATCTGGCCACCCTACTGCTGGTATAAAAAAAATTCTGACAGGCACTGCTATACCCTAAGCATGCCAATAAACATCTTGTAATTTTGTATCTGTGCAGTTTCTAGAGGCTTCTGAAGTTGGGTTTTTTTTTGTAGTGTGGACACTGGCAACATTAAATTGGCTTTAAAAAGTTGCTGTGAACTTTTTTCAGACTTAAATTATATGTAATTATATTTAGTTTTATAAATGCAAATATGTTTAACTGTTGATTGCAATGTTGGAAATAGTTAGCACTGTTGCCTCAAGGCGAGAAAGCCCTGGGATCAGATCCTTCTGTGAGGAGTTTGCATGTTCTCCCTGCGCCTGTGTGAGTGCTCTCCAGGTTCATCCCAAAGACATGCTTGTTTAGTTAACTGGTAATTCTAAATTGGCCACTTGTGAATGCAAGCGTGGGTGGCTGTCTGTCTCTCCGTGTTAGCCCTGTGATAGACTGGGATAGGCTTCAGCCTAGCCATGATGCTTCTGTCGCTATAACTAACTCATCTCCAGGTATCGCTGTTTCATTACACATTATACATCACTTATAGCTTTGATGTTGAGCTTAACTGCACTGCCATTAGCCACGTAGATAATGACTGACAGTAATGACTGTTAGGATTAGTTTTCTACAAATGTAGTTGTAATAACTTGAAGTGAGTATGGAAAGAGATTTCCATTCAAAAGCAATTCCCCCAAATCTAGTGGTCCCAAATCCTCCTATTCCTTCCCCATTTACATCCCTTAAGTATTAAGTATAACATGTTTATAGAGATCAGTTGAACTGGAATTTTGCTTTTTCAGGCCATCTTATTGTCCACATTTTGATTAAAAAATAAAGCTTGTAACCAATAAAGGGCCAGTCTATTAGACAATAATGAGTATTATTGAGGTTTTGCAACGTGTGACCGCTAACCATGTGACCATGTTATCTTGTCCTCCATTTTGGATGTGTGACAATCAGGGTGGCTCTAGGCCTGTCACACAGGCCTAGAGTCTGGTCTGCAACCATCTGGCAACTTATGGCCGTGAGAGAAAAATGACTATTCCCCAGCCAGTTCCCCAGCTTTTCCAAGCTTTACTATAGCTCGGCTAGTAGTTCAATACAGCAATCTGCTAGCAACCAAAGCAATCGCAAGGAGGTTTTTGATGCAGTAGCTTCTTTGTGACTAATTTCGCCAGTGAGAGCCAGCAACCTCCAATGTCCAATATGGTATCCAACTCTCGCGCAATGTGTGCACGATGTCACGTGAGAAACCTAAATAGCAGCATTTCAATTGTGTCTTTACACAGTTTTTCCATCACTGCAGCTTCAACTAACACGAGAGTCTGTGCAATGATAACTGGAAACAGAAAGTACAATAAAAGCCTTCTGTTTTCTTTTGCTAAAGCAAGAATCCTCAGACTGTTAATTTATTCTCTCAGTTATAAATGAAACATTTCAGTTCCATTGATCCCGTCATACATTAAACAGCAATACTTCCTCATCGTTAGACAACTGGACAAAAAAGTGTTATGATCTTGTAACAATTCCGGCACCTTTGAACATCATCTTATTGTTTATATTTCACCTTGCAAAATTCACCTTCTTCTCTTGCTACTGTATAACTGACTTAATCTGTACGTATCGCTCTTTTACTGCATATAATACTTCTCTAATCACTCTGTCGATCCTAATCAGCTCCTCCCAAAACACTCATAGATAACCCCGCAAGCAATATTCTCAAACCATACAATGTATCGTGTGTAAATGTACAGACATGCTGGTTTAACAGCAAACAAGTATTAGCTTAAGCACACATGGCTTGGAGGAAACAACATCTTTTTGAGTCAGTTGAGAGAGCCTGAAGCATGGTGAGAAAAACAGGTCACCCCTAATCAGCTCCCACATCTGTTGCTGTTATATGTTTTAGGCAGGCTTGTTTTAACCCGTAATACCTGACAGAATTAGTTTAACAGCATGTAAAGTGACTACATTTTAAAATCAAGACCCTGTTTTTGCTGCGCACACCTTTTGTAAGGCTTACCTGTTTACAGCCCTGAAATAATAAGTATATTTGTGTAGATTATGTTGGTTTTATTTTACTTTTTGATACCCTACTTTATTCTGTCAAATTCATCACTGTTTCATTGCATATTATGCTACATTTATGACTGTGGTGTTGATTCAAATTGACAGCTCGGCATGCGCTCACAGCCGGAGTTAAAAGGCACCTTTAAAAGTTTAAACCAGCTTCATAATAATGGTAATAACAGTAAAATGTGGGTTTCAGTGAAGCCAGCTAACCCCAAGTTCAATTTGCATCACGATACAGGCCCGAGGTCTCTTGTAGCTGACGCTCTACCGACAGCAGGAAAATAAAGGAGAGTGTTGTCCTTTACAAAACATGAAATTATTTTTCCATAATCTTTTAGCTTTCAGGCAGATGTCACTAAAAATGGTTTTAAACGTCATCACAACAGAATTAGGAATACACAGCTGAGGAATACATTGATACTACTCGCTGGCAACCTCAGGATTATTTGATGCCTTTCAACACCTCACAGCACCACAGAAGAAAAATATGTTTATTCTAAACTATGTATGCTTATGGTGAGAACTGTTTGCTTTTAAACTTATGTTTGCATATCCATATACAATAACATTGCTGGCTGTTAAACTGTTGCCTGTGGCTAGTTGCCTGAGGTGCATTATGAGAGGGTAACCATAACGGTAACAAACAACTGGAGTCAGACACGCTTTCTGTTTAGTTTTTTTGCAGTTTTAGGTGCCGCTGTCTGGTCTCTGTGAGATTGAGTGAGACCGGGTAATCTTCTCGAACCTATAAATTTGTGTCTTTTCTCTTGTGGTGCTAAATTACTTCTAACATTTCAGACGACACCTTCATCCTTGCACCTACAGTACCTTTTGTAAGCCCGTGAGGGTGTTACTGACACTTTCCCCTCGCCGCTATGCATAAAGAATTTGCATGCTTTCTGATAATATTTAGCTTAAAAACCACCAGCTTCATAGAGCTTGCATTTCTTCTCATCGTTGTCACTCGTTATCACTATTTTCTGTTATATAGCACACATTTTTTTTTAATCAGTGCATGCAGTGTAATATCTACAAACACCATTGTACTGTAAATTATTGAGCGTTTACAATATTCCAATTTATATCAAGCCTCTTTTTTGAACACAGATTATTAATTTACAGATACATTCAACAGACTAATCTATTTACCTCCCCTTTACTCTACTTCTTTGAACTCTGCAGCTAATGTAGCATTTCAAAAAAAATCTAAGCTGCCAGCTTTACACCTCTGTGTGGCTTTCAGAAAAATACATTGTTGGGTCATGTTGAATACAAATTTAAATCTCTTTCAAAAAGGAAGATATGCTCATTGGGTAAAAACTTGTGATTGACAAGCAGTTAACCAATGAGCACAGTCAGATGCGGCCCATCCTCATCAGATCCATGCTTTGTTTTTGTTTTTTTCAAACCAAGATGGCGACAGTGAAAACGCTTATCTCGGGGCTTAATAGCGAGACCTCAGAAATCAGTGGATGAGAGCTATGGTCATCTTTTATACCACCTATGGCTCACAAAGCTGTTGCTACTTAAAAGCTTCTTTCTGCTGCTCCCTTATTTCCAAGGGGTCCCTACAGTAGGTAGTTCCCCACACGCTTGATTTGGCAGATTGTCGTCCTTCCTGATACAACCCCAAAGGGATTTGTGTCTCCTCCTGGGATCAAACCAGGGATCTCGCTCTCATTAGGTGAATGTGTAAACCACTACACTATGGAGCCATCATAAAGCTGCTCTATTTTCAGTTGTGATTCCCCTTTGTTGTAAGATTAAACATTACACACTTGATATGATTACCAAGGTTGGTTTCTCTCTGCTCTCACCGGGTTGTTGTAATTTATATGAACTAACTACAGTTTATGCAGCTAGCATGCTACTTTTTCTTAAAGTTGTTTAATTCTGTATTTTTTACAGTGTCAAAATGACTGTTTCTGCACTGACTGTAGCTATAGGCTGAGCGGACTAACTCCCTGGGGCCTGTACAACAGAGCATGATTAAGGAGTTATCCATCTGGGGATTATTTTATCTGCCAGAATCACTACATGATTGCAAATCATATTTCACCCATGACTGATAATGGTGCTTCTGATCAACAACTCTCCCTCTTTCATTCAGCTCATAAGTACCTTGATAATGCGAAGACAACCATTGTTAGCCTAAGTGAGGCCAGGTGATCTCCAGGTTGAACATGCATTATGATACAGGCCCTGTGTCTACGGTAAGTGACGCTATAGTGGCAGTAGGAACATAAAAATTAGTTTGTTTACACTTTACAAAGCATGCGGCTATTTTCCCATTAATGTTGGCTTGAAGGCACACTTCACAACAAAAAGAAAATTATATTTAAAGAGCATTACACTTATTACTTAGCACTGGGAACGTGTCAGCTTTCTTTACTGGTCTTCACAGTATAATTGGGTATAAACAGCTGAGGCCTCTTTCAATGGATTACACTGCTGCTACTCACAAATACACTTGCTGGCAACCTTAAGTTTTTATTTGTGACTCATGGTCATATGATGCTTTTCAACACCTCATAGCAATACAGAAAGAAGACACACTGTTCAAGCTGTTCAAGCTATGGATGCTTAAGTTATTAATCGTTTGCTGTTCAAGCTACCTTAAGCTATGTGTTCTTAAGTTATTAACTGTTTGCTGATACATTGTTGGGTTGGAAAGTATTGTATGGGGCTAGTTACTGGAGGTGCACTGTCAGAGGGCAACCATGAGGTGGCTGTAATCAGACTACTTTTTTGGTGCCACTCTCTGGTCCCATCTGTCCTGAGCTTGGTTTATACATGAGAGGGAAGTGGTAGTGTTCAATGTGACTGAGTGACACTTTATAACGCTGCGGCCTCTCTCTTGCTGCTTGGAAAACTGCTGAAGACCCAGCTTGACCCCTGCATCCACCTATAGACTTTTATTACCCTTGTATACCCAGTTCTTCACGTGCACTGAGCATTGTGTCTGCTTTCAGACCATTATAATGTGCACCAAAACAAATTGGGCTCTGTTCCTTTAGTACTGTAGCAACTCAGCATTACATCCATTTCATATTGTTTTGTTGTCTGAAATATATACAGCCAAATCAAATTGTCCACGGAAAACGGAGCTTCCAGAAGTTTATAGGGCAGAAAATGGATCTTAAAATCCTTTTCTGAAATTGATTTTCCTAATCAGGGTCTGTTTATGTCTGTTTTGTTATACTGTCAGTTGGTTGGCCGCCTTCCTGGATAAACTTTGCCCCAAATATTGGATGTACCATTTCAAATCATAGGCCTTGAACCAAAATAGCTTGCACTCTAATTTGAAAAGGTTAGGCATTTCGCCCGTATTCTGAGGAGTTCATTTCAAGTGCCCATTCTCATATTGTAATTCTGAGGGCTCACATTTTTTTGTAACATCAGCAGGTATGGTTTTATAGAAATCCCTACAAAAACCTGAGAATTACAGTTCATTTAAAGCTAGAATTTATTTTATATTTCTTCAGTAGTGTTTGCGTCTGTAAGGACCTTTTCTAAAAAAAAAAAAAAGGTTTTAGAATAATATTTTGTTTTATAAACCTTACCTGTCGCATATTTTTATGCTTTAGAAAAGCCCACACAATGTGACCAAGGTGCAGAAGCTTCCCTGAGCTTTTACACTGTCAAATATGCTTTTATACTCAGATTTTATTGTATAGTAAATTAACAAAATCATAAAATTTGTTCATACAAAGTAGAGTCTTTTTTTTAATGTGTTTACATTCGTGGTAAAATTCACTTTCCTTTGGGAGCGTAGCATTGAAAAATTGTCATTTCAATCTCTCTAATGGAGAGAAAATCTATCAAGTGTGCTTTTAGCTTTGCGTATGCCACTGTGACCCTGAATTGGAATCTGCCAGTGGCAAAAAAATGAATACATTACACTTGAAAAAAACACCAATTTTCCCTCTAAAATACAGTGTCATCCTTCCTGATAACACAATGCTGCAACTTGTCTGCAGGCTTTTTTTTAAGCTGGCACTGTATATAGTACCTTCGAGCTACACCTGCTGTAGATGCATTATGCATATTATATTCAGATATACAATATAAACACAAACATCCTCTGACTCAGCATCCCAGGGCCTCCTGTGACTACAACCAGACCTACATTTATAATTTCCACGAAACGGAGAGAGGAGGCTGACTTAAATGCCACATCTGAGACAAGTGACTGGGCAAATGTGTAATGACGATGTGACTCCTTACCTCCTAGGTTCATCCCAGCCTGGAGACACTTCCGTACACGGCACGCCGGACAGTTTTTCCTACGGATCTTGTCAATGATGCAGTCATTTCTCCCAGCACACAGGTAGTTATGCTGACCTGAAGGAAGACAAGACTCTGTCAGTTTGATGATGACAATCCTGCAGCTTGACATAGAGTAATGGTGATATTTTCAAAGTTGTGCTGAAAAAATGTAGGTCATTAATGTAAGGTGTAAAAAAACGTGTGGCTATATCAGATTTTTGTGATTTTGACTAATTAGAATAGTGATTATTTGGCTCTCACCTTCTACAGCGCATGACTAATAGTGCATTATACAATAAATAGCATGAGGGTTTTAGAATTCGCTGGAGCCAGGACACTGACTGCAGCTAGACTATTCCTGACAGTGATGCTAACATGGCGAGAATCCCTCCTGCCTCCTGCCTAGCCCTGAGCTAAACCCAATGATCTCCCATTTCAGAGAGCTTCCTTCCGCTCCACTAGCTCTTCACTGTACAGCTCCTCTCCTCCTCCACTCTTCTCCTTCGCTACGCCTGCGTCTCCATCCCTCCTTTTCCACACGTCCGCCAGCCTCAGAGCGCCATACGCCCACACACAGACAGGCTCATGCACATGCACACATACAGTCATTCACTCTCACTATCTCACATGCGCACACATGCACATACAGCCAAAGCTGCTCTACTTGGCAGTTTCAAAAAATAATGCAAATCTTGTATCTATTCCACAAAGAAGTAAACAGACACACACACACACGCACGCACACTGAAATCCAAGCGCAACCCAGATGGAGTGGTACAGTGTGGAGTTGTGACCCCAGTGACCTAAGTATAAGGCATAGCTCCCTCAGGCCTTATGTTAAAACTGTGTGTCCATCCTACAAATGCATACATGGTTGCGCACATGCAAATGTTTGCATGTCTGTGCACATTATCCAGTGTTTTCCTTGCATGTTTGTTTTCATTTATTTGTTTGTTTTTAGAAGTATGCACAATTTCTGGAATAGATTGCAATGTTTTTAGTATGAAAGCTTGTCGGGTGGCGTTAAGATGCAGTTTTCTCCAGCGACTACATTCTGTGCATTGCCTTTGTTGCATCTACAGTACAGTATTTGTATTTGTGTGTAGGACTGAGTAGAAGTTGTTTTCTGAGCTAGCAGGAGTAGTGCGCAGTGTGTCTGTCTGGCTGCTGCCAAAAGCCAAGGAACCGAGCTGCAGGAGGAGAGGCAGCAGCTGTAGCCCCACCACTATTTCTGGCTAAATCACATGACCGTTACATAAGCCCATTTTTCTTGCTCTAAAAAACAGTAAACTGCGACACAGGAAACACAACGCAGCCATCCCCTTCGCTGCCACCCCCCCCACCCGTGCATACACGCATACACTCATACACACACAGACACACGCGCACGCATACACATGCATACAGTATACACAATCACACATTCGCACTTGGATAGGCCAGACCGAAAGGCAGTTCTGAAAACTCTGGAGTCCTCATGTCAACTGTTTTGCTCATTCCTGTGAATCTTGTTAATAATTGTTAGAGTGAAATACACTTTAAGAGACAGCCAAAGTCGTACTCTGGTGGTGGATACGTGTGCAACTCTGCGTGTGTGTGTGTATGAAAGCAAGAGAATTTATTTATGCACTGTGTGCATGCGCTCACATACACGCACAACATATTTCCTTCTGATTCATGAACAATCGAGAGAAAACTCCCTTTAAAAAAAATTATAAATATTGAGAAAAAATGAATGTAAGGAGCAATGAATATTATGAAATTCTTCTCAGAAGGAAATCTTTCCAATTGACCTACGGTCCTCTGGCCAATAGGTTAGCTACAATACATCTGCTCGCCAAAAAGCAAACTCAACAGACTTCAGGCCTCTGCTAAAATACAGCCTTTAACCTGACATATTTAAATAGCCAATAAACACAAGTGGTCAGACCTCTCTTTGTGAAAATAGCCTCTCAAATACAGCTGCAGACACACATCAATAATAACACTGTGCCTCTCAGAAGGACGCTTGGCAGCGGACGCATATGCCTTCATTGCGTACTTCTACTGTAGACCTGAGATGGCATGTAAACCAAAGAATGTGATCGTGGATGAGAGTAATTTAATTATTCACTCGCAAAGCATTTGGTCAATTCTGTGATCATCATTCATTGGTATTTGTGCAACCTATAATTACACAGACGCAAAAATAGCAAACAACCAAAAAACAGAGATGTAATTGTTGTCACCACTGGGCCAGCAGTATGCAAATCACTGCCTTGCAATGGCACTGCTGCTCCAGTCCTTTGGACAACACACAAACAGCTGTGTTGGATGAGGCTTTACACAATTAAGTTTTCCCGTCTGGATCGTCATAAAAAGAGGCTTCAGAAGTTATATTATGATGTAAATAGAAGCTGCTATTTTGTTTACTAATGTGTCCTCTTTTATAATGATGCACTAAAATATGCCACTTTATAATGTAACACCACTCCCTTAGTGCTGTATCTTTAAAAAAAAAAAAAAATTACCAGTGAAGACAGTGATAAAGCCCATCAGATTGGTGGTGCTTATTTGGTTGAACACAAAAGGTGTAGCCCACATTGAAGTCATAGAACAAAGGTATCACTGGGGAGCAGGAAGAGATGGAGGTCAGATTATATCCGCTGGGGAGTCATGCAGGTCAGCCCAGGCCAGAGGAACTGAAGGCATGGAGGAAGTAGTGCGAGTTATATCATCACACAAGCACCAAAACATATGGTGTACTTGTTACTGCAACAAGAGGCTTTATAGGACAGTGTTATGTATGTTGTTTTTATTGCTGAAACAAGGCATTCATTAGACGACAGTAAGCAGTCAATAATATAATATAGTTTTATAATGTAAGACATGCTATTCAAGTATAAAATAATGCTTTGCACCCCTGATATATTGTTTATGTACGTGGATATTCCTAAAAGAATAAATCATTTATCAGTATTTTTACATTAAATGTATGTCTTTGCATAAATATGCCTCGACTGCTTTACACCTAAATGCCTATTTGCAACAGGGGTGGCTGATTTAATTTTTACCCGTACACCTGAATTCCTTTGCCATTTGTGCCTCTGATTGTGTTTTTGTTATGGAGCTTCTGATTAAAGGATGTCTGATGTGGGAAACGTGTTGGCGAGCTAAGATCAGGACAACACGTCTGTCTCCAGCAGTTGTTACATGAGCTCTTGCACACACAACCTGAAGCATTCACAGAGGCACTGCAGGGAGGCCTTCACTCCCCCTCGGGCTAAGCTGAGCAACGCGATTGGACAGCAGAGCTGCCATTCAAAACAGAAACTGGGCAAGACGTGTCCTTAGGCGACCTCTTCCTTTGAGGAGGCAAGGAAGAGTGAGTTTTTTGGGATTGACACGAGCGCCATGGAAACCACGACCCGGTCATATTTTAGAGCTAAATGAGGGCGTAGCAAGGTTGACTAATTCCTCCTGTCTCGTGTAAACCTAAAGTTCAAAAAGAGGAACAGTAAGAACAGCTAGTGAGCTACAAGCAGACATGCCAAGCCACTGATGACATGTGAATAATAAGTTGGCGCTGAACGCTTCAAATGTGCGCCACATGGAGTCGTTTATTGGGTGCAGCTGTCTTGTATCAACAAACTTGTCTTTAGAGGAGTGAAAGCAGGAAAGAAGCACATATGAGTGCATTCAGCTATTTCCACATTTCATTAGTGACGATGGCACATATTTACAAAGCACTGGTTTGCATGACAGTTTAGTCAATAATAATAAGTACAGCTGCCAAACTTGTAAGCTTCATAAATCATTCCTCCTCCTCTATATTTATTTATCACACAAAAACATATCAGATGTAATGTAAATACAGTAAATGATGGTGTGAGTCTAACAGTCGCTGCCATTCTCTAAAAGATAAACTGGATGATTTGTAGTCACCACTTACCTATGTACTGATATTCTGGTGACAGCACTGTGTAAGAGTGAAGTTACTAAATGTTATTACTGTATTTTTTTAAAGTGTGGCACTTTGTAGACAGTCCACATATAGAGAGGATGGACTAAAAGGCCAACATTGTTTGTGCAGTTCAAAGTTCACTAGTTTTAATGATGCAGCCTTCAGTGTTCGACAGATTGAGTTTCTAATTGTGTATTATTAAAAAATAAAGTCATGTGGATAGACTCCAACTTCACTGGCTTTGACTGCAGCGGATCGTGTAGTCCCGGTTCTGCTCTGCAGCACTGGCACATGAATCAGCTTTCCACCTGCATCAGTTTCAAGTTAAAGTGGCCCAGGAGCCCACAATGGATCTCCACAGCAGATCTCATTTGCAGAAGAAGGGCTGTCATTGCTAACCGCAGTCCAAGCCTGCAGAATGAGATCCTGTCTGAAGAAACTGCTGAATGATAATGAGGTTTCTCACATGACGTCATGTGCACATTGCTCTAGAGTTGTCTGCTACATTACGTGCGATACAACCACCGGTTGCTAGACAAAAATGTGTTTTCCCTGACTGGTTAGCAGTGCTTCCTGGAGGTTGCTCTCCAATGAAATCGGATACAAGGAAGGTGCCGCACTAAAAACCTCCATTTTTCCAGCGTCGGCAATCAACCTCCAGCAACCACTCGCAACCAGTCAGGGAATACAGATTTTTGCCCCGTGTGTTCATCAAATTGTAAAGCGCTTTGAGTACCATGAAAAGCGCTATATAAGTCTAAGGCATTATTAATGTTATTATCTTATAGTTGCAGCCCAGTCTCTAGGCCTGTGTGTCTGGGGCCCTTTTTCACTTGATTCTAAATTGTCATCGTGATCGTCTGTGACAGGTGACATCGTTTTCTCAAATGGATAAAAGTAAGTGAATGATGCTAATATATCTGGGCGACCCACCCAAGTGAACTTGTTTGAGCTTAAGTTGCAGTATCACTGTGTTTTAACATCATTTTGCTTCACAGTTATTGAGTTGGGTAGTTCTGATCTGTGAACAGCAGCAGTAGCAGGTACAGTGCATTTAATACTTTGGTGAGAAATGCTGATCTGTTGTGGCTGCTCTCTGTATTCTAAAAGAAAGTTTTGCCACCAGCAGCCAGCAGGCACTTTGGGGCTATCTAAATGAACAGTGATAGAGCTATAGCTGTAACGTCAAGAGCCATTTGAACAATTTTAAAAAGATGTCTTTTTCTCCTGCAGGTTATGCTTGTTCTACACAAATATACAACATTCTGATTGAATTAACAACGCACTCCCGACTGCCGACACAGCATCTCGTGGTGCTTTGACGGCTCATCCCACCAAAGCACTCGAACAAACGTCTCGCTAATTCACACCACTAACATGGTAAGTAACAAAAAACGATAAGGACACTCATCTACATCTGTGCTATGAATAGATATGTCTGCTGCCACACAGTACAAACTGCGTCGTGAACTTAAGCTTTAATCTAACAGCATGATTGGCTTATATGTTTCCTAGTAATCAGCAAATGCCTGCTTTGGCACAATGGAATTCTCCCACTGATTGCTATTCGGGATTATGTAAGTGCCATGTGTTTCTAATGTAATACCTTTGATATACATTTATCCTGTGTGCACGAGTTCATCTTGCATGCATTCAGCAGCACTTGGAGGCCTTGTTATTAATATTTAATAACATTACTAATATGTAATAATAAATAAATACATACTCATAATTTTATATATATATATAAATATTAAAAAAAAGAAGGTCCAAAATCCTGTGCTCATTTTAACGTATACAGCATGTTGTGAGTTAAGAATGAACTGAGGGCTTTTTTTGGCAAACTTGCAGCCAGTGAGTTCTCAACACCTAATTTAATATTAATATATATTTCACAGGCTCATGGTTATAAACTTTATAGTGTACAGTTGGCAGCGCCTTCTGGTAGATATGACAACATTAAGTGGAATGAATTTTAGTCCTCTTGAGGAGAACTGTAAGTGAACAGATTTGGACAGTGAAAGGCCCATGTGGCCAATAGATATTCCAAACAGATGGTCTAAATGTAAATCTAAAACGTAGACTTCAAAAGGATAGCTGTACCGAGGACCAGTAATGTTGAAAAAAAAGCTACCTAACAATGACCTATCTGACTCGCGTAAAGAGAAAACCAGACCCTTCACAATCAGAGAATATCATCTGATTTGTTGATGACTGCTAGCTCTGTAGTAAGGGCTGTGAGCCAGTTAGTCGTCTAATGAGCTACAGCCGACCGAAAACTTGTGTCCCCCGAGGCAGGCCGTGCCAAAAGAAATTAAGCATGGGCTGGATTATTCCCCTTATACAGATGCCCACTCTCTGCAGTCTTCTTTTATATCTCCCATGCCAAGTCTAAGTTTTTAACTTTGAGAGAAAAGAGGAGGAGACGGAGGAGGCAGTACTGGGAGAGGGGTGGAGTGAAACGTCTCCTCACGTCCTAACTTACACCTCTCCGGCGCTCACTGCTGACACATCATTTTCCATCTCTCTCCATGTTACTTACTCCCAGCTCCTCCTCTCTTTATCTCTGTCTGTGTCTGACTTTTTCTTTGTCCTTCCTCCCCTCCCTCCCTCGTTGTATCCGTTTCACCGTCCTCTATCTCTCTTTCCTTTGCAAAATCCTTCTCTCACTATTTTCATCCTTTGCTTGGCTCTCCATCCACCTCAGTAGCAGCTATTGAGGAGGTCAAGTAAGGTAAAAGCTCACATGTCTCATGCAAACTTGATGACATAACACCACTCTAGGGGTTGCTTTCATAGTTTGCACAGTTGCCTTTTCTTTTTTTTTTTTTTGATCGTGCAGAATCAAGAGGAAATTCCCGATTTAAAAAAATCTGATTTACTGAATATTGAGAAAATATGAACGTGAGGAGCACTGCATAAAATTTTAAGGGCATTATGCAATCACTGAAGCCTTTTCAGTACTATTATAAGAGCAACAAATATGGTTTTAGTACTGCGATTACACAAAGATGTGAACACTGTCTGGAGCCTCACCTGACTAGCACTCTTGCACAAAATCCGATCTTGAGTATCTGCCACCGGCTTTGTGCCAGACAGGCTTGAAGCAAGAACAACGGCATGTCTGATTCGATAACCCTGGACACATAATCTGGTTTTAGGTCTCCGTAATGACAGTGTGTAAATATCATCAAATTAAGGCATGATTTGATTGGAAATGAATGCAATTCCTTCAATGGTCAGGAAAACACCTAGAGGGCCTGATGGCTGTCTAGCAGCCTTGTTTGCTCTTGATTCTTTTCCCCCTCGCCTTCACTGGGTCTGTAAAAGTGTGTTTTGCATTCAAACACTCATCTAAATGAGTTAGGCCAAAGCCTCAGGCAACAGGCACAACATGAAAAGCACATTATGACTGGTGCTGATTTTCCCCAAGCTAAATATAACATAAAGGGCTGCTGCTGGAGACTTACCTACTGAATGCTTTTTTCTTCCCTGATGACTCACTCTATAAATGTAATGCCTAATTTTGGTCATTTTAATGATATTTTAGGAAAAAATAAACAGATGGTCTAGTGAGATTAAACAGTAGTTTGATGCATACATGCAACAGTGTAGTGGAAGTTTAAAAAAGCAAGTATTGGTTAATAATTCTGGCAGCGTGGTGGCACGGTGGTTAGTGCTGTTGCCTTACAGAAAAAAAGTCCTGGGTTCAACTCCACCATCTGGCCAGGGTCTTTCTGTGTGGAGTTTGCTTGTTCTCCACGTGTCTCTGTGAGCTTTCTCTGGGTACTCTGGCCTCCTTAATTGGTGATTCCAAATTGCCCATAGGTATGAATGTGAGTGGGTCTCTCTGTGTTAGCGACAGGCTGGCAACCTGTCCAGGGTGTACGCTGCTTCTTGCCCTATGGCAGCTGGGATAGGCTCCAGCTCCCCCATGACCCTGAATTGGATGGATGGCTAATGATTCTTGCAAAAAGCACAGTGTGCTGAATATGTGGAAAGAGCAACCTGCAACCATATTTAAACTTCACTGTTTGACTAATTTTATTTCTCAAAAATATTTCCCAGCTTGTAAGTAACATAGGGGGCGACAAAGCGAGATTAAAGTCAGTGTCACAAAAGTGTCCCTCTTTTTTACCTATGTAACTTATGCTGAACACATAATCTGATTGGGAGCATTTTTAAAATTGGACAGAAGTCCACGTTTTCACTGATTCACATATTTACAACATGTTTTAAGTGTGATACAGATTCTCTGCTGTAGGAATATGCTTTAGATGTGCAACTTGTTAAGACGTAACTTACTAAGCTACCGAGGAAAGCCCCTCTGTGAAGTTACAGCAGTGCAAACTTCAGATTGCCACTGGAATTTGCATGCGTTCAGTTGAAAATGTATGAACGTTTTTATACTTGATATTAGTCTGCTGCCAAGTTTGTTTCACACTGCTAGAATTGCACTCACTAGAGCACAGATTGGAAAAGTGATCATGATAATTATCAACACGAATACCCACTTGATCAATAAAATTTATTTCACTTGGATTTGCGGCAAACTAAAGCGATTTCCACGCCTCCTTTAATAGGCTATGGGACAGTAATCTTTACTGTTTAAATGTATCTAGTTTAAAGTTTGAGAGATTTAATGTGCAGCCGTCATGTTCGAAATAAACAACAGTGTTAAAATATATTAACTTGAGTTAAATGGTTTATTTCACTGCTATGTGTGCTAAATCCCAAAATGACAAGTTTACAACAGTGTTGCAGTTTACTGTTACTGTATATTTTTGTCTGATAACATGTCTGATTGGAGTAGGCGGAACTCACAGGGATCATTTTGTGTAGAAGAAGGTCCATATGATGCATGAAATGACCCTTTTTTATGTGAGCACGCACAGAGCCTGAAGCAGAAAGCCTGGCTTAACAAAGGACGTTGATAACCACCGTCATGATAACTGTTATCCCCGACTGGGTTTTGGGTTTTGTCAGGCCAGCTAATGCAAAGAAAGCCTGGCTGTGGTAAACTTCCTTCATAGTAGACTCCTCTGGTATAAGGTACAAATAAGCTAGTGTTAACAAAGTGAGCAGAATATCTGAAGGTTCCAATTGTCCGTTAAAATTATTTATTTTTATTTATCTAATATTTAGTGAAATAATTGTGAGAACCTCGTGCAAAGTAATGGAGCAGTATTTAAATTTTTTCCTAAAAATAAGATGCGTCTTTTCTTTTTTCATTCTGTATAAAGAATTATGCTGGCAAGTCCAAAACACGGCAACAAAAAGGCAAATGGAACAAGCATCCTAGTCACAAAAGTAGTATTTCTAGAACACTAAGAGTGACAGACCAACTAAGAAACACATTCACCAATTTGAAAACACATAAGGCTGCATATGCTGCAGATACAAACACACTGACGTTAACTAATCATCAATGTTGTTCCAACAGAGCAATCAAAAGATAATGACTCCATACCTAGATTCAGCTTTTTACCAATTACTTGTTCATTATTTTTTTGTGTTGCCACAAATGTATTTATTGTGTAGCTGGCTTGTATAAATCTCTGTTTGCTTGTATTTCCTGTACTTGCTGTGTGCTTCTTATGCTGGATATTGTGTGTGCTATCAACTGGTCAATACGTTTCTTGATTTGCTTGCTGTTCTACTTATTATCTTGCCAGAGTGGTGGTAATGTTTTCTTGCACTTGCTTGCATGTTTCCCTAATCTGCAGTGTTTGAGCCCAATCCAGTAACATCTTGTTTAAACATGGGATGATGCCATACCTTCCACAGCTCTTTTGAAGAACACCTTGCAGCTTCCACATGTTACAACACCGTAGTGACAGCCTGATGCCTCATCTCCACAAACCAGGCACACTTTGGCCGTTGAGGACGGTTGTCTCAGTGGCGAGCTGAAAGGACACACATAAGAGTTTTTTGGATGAGGCATAAATTAACAAGGAATATTCAAAAGTCAACAATAAAACCAAGGCTGACGGTCCCCTTCCCAACTGCATTACAGCATGATATGCATTGTGAAACATTCTTGGGGTTTTATAACCCACCGACAGTAGCAGCACAATGTGGCTAGCCATAAAAATGTCTGCCAACTAAGAGGGGAGGGCTTTACACTCCTCAGATTTATGGTTTCTCCAAGCTTACCGAGATGACACTGACAGAATTATAGAGATTATTTAAATTCAATAAGCAGAGAGACACATAGCAGGGTGTCAAATTTAAGTAGGATCCAAAACACCTCTTCTCTGGCATGAAACTGCAGTGGAAAAAGTGTTCAGAGGTGGACTAAAACCATGTAGATATCATAATGGGCAATGTGGCAAGCAGAGAGTCGACCCAAGTGCAGGATTCTGAAGGCAAAATGTGAACTCAAAAATACAGCTTTATACTGACTTCCCACAAAAGATCCAGAAGCAATGAGAGCTTCTACAAGAGCTAACTAACTGGTGGACTCAGGAAAGCAGGAATTAAATATAAATAAACTATAACCAGAAAATAAAACTAAGGCCTGAGGAGGCAAACAAGGTAACCCATTAGAAACTATAAGAAAAACATACAAACTCCATCCATCCATCCAAAGTGGAACATACAACCTCAAAACTGAAAAAAACCCGGAATAACCTGAGTCCAAAGAAATGAAAACACTGGGTCACATACTCAGGACCATGACAGTAGATATCAAAAAACAATGGTAGAATAAAAACCATCACTGTGTGATAGTTAAAACTATACATCCAGTTTAGGGTCAAGGATCGCAGGTGTGAATCAGTACTGATGTGTGCTGTACTATAAATAGTATGATGTGTTTTTACTCTGAGACGCAACAAACAGGCAAGACGATACGAGTGACGAGTCTGCTGATGCGAGGCGTTTACATTGGCATCATTTACTTCTTTTACCACTGACTGATTCCAGCCATTACAGGCACATTAAATCTCAGAATAAACAGTACAGCATGTTCTTACTAATGCGATGTTAAATGGGAGAATTAGTTAAGACTTGCAGTTTACTTATTTCTACAAATGAGACCATGTGGGTCACGGTGAGGAGCGTTAGTGGTCAAAACACGTGCATGTTGTTTGTAGTTAAAACCAAGGCACCTGAACACAGCTAATTATTTTATATAATGTTTCTGTTTCCCAGGTGTTTCCATCCCTGTCTCAAAAAAGGGGGGGGGGGGGGGGTAAAAGGACAAAAAAAAAAAATTTTTTTTTTTTTTTTTTTTTTTTTTTTTTTACCCCAAAATTAAAACCCAC
>VUQK01043386.1:27068-38811 GCA_015106715.1 Bujurquina vittata | reverse complement strand
TATATTTTTGTTTCGCCGGGGTTTCCACACAGTAAAAAAAGGGGGGGGGGGGGGGGATAAAGGATCAAGAATCAAAGATTTCTTTCTTTCTTTCTTTCTTTCTTTCTTACAGCCAACATTAACACCAGCATTGTGAAACATCATGATTAATATATAGGAAATACACATCAACAAATGAAAGATAACATTATAATACACAGTGGGGGGTTAAACAGCCATTTTCTGTTGCAGAACCTCAAGCACAAACTGTGACAATGTCATCAGTCGACATTAGGCGTTGCAGTTGGCCAGTTATCATATTCAGCATTTCCCCATTCTTTTTATTATTATTGGGGGGGGGGGGGGGGGGGGGTTCTCCCACTTCTTGATAAATAATTTAATTTAAATGTGCTACATTGATGCAGTCTCAAATTAAGGCTTTTCAAAGTTTTGGGCTGGAGTTTGGGTTATTCTTAATTTTACACCAAGATTGTCATTTTTACTACATTTCTATATGTCCTCAATATCAGTCTATTCCTAATAATCTGTATCAGCTCTGAGAAGCATACTGATCAACCCATTGTAGGTTTCATTCCTTTTTTTGCAAATATTAGTTTACATATGTACAATTTTCTGGCTCGTGCCTCTGTGAGGCTTAAGGAAATGTTTGCAATAGGATGCATAAATGTAAAGCAAACAGTACAACTAGAATTTTCCGCCTTGGGCAATGCCTCTGCTACAGATTGGTTGAAATGTGGGTTGATTCACAAGGCGGGGTTCAAGACCCAGATCTTTTCTGGTAGAAAAACACCCGATCCAGCCCCCACTGCCTGGATAAGCAATTAGAAAAATGAATGGATCGACAGCATAAGATTTATAATAGAAAAATTTCCATAATTTTGATTTATTGTCACAAAGCAACTGTGGATTATCAGTGCAAGAGATCCAATGATGATACAATGGACACATATTACCACAACTAACACTGACATATCAGCTGCCAAGTTTCACACCATTTAACCTCATTAAAAAACTCTGCTTTGTATGAGACCACAAATCGTATTTTCAAACAAAGAAAAAAAAAGAAGCGCTATCTTATATATGTATTGAAGTCATAATATTTTATTCTAAAATTTCCCTCATCAAAAATAAGTCTGATGACGTTTTAGATGTTTCCATGACATATGGAGTTATGGTGTGACTAAAACTGAAATGGGCCTACATTGCTAGGCTATGCTACTCATTTATTTTACGTTTGTATGGAATGCAGTGAATCAGCTGCCAGTTGTGTGTTAACATTAACAGCTGTGTGTAGTGAAACATTTACATTCTTAGTGCATGAAAGTTTTTGGCTCTTATGGTTAAGTCCTGACAAAAAAATAAAAAATCAGGACATATACAACATAATCTTTGACAAAACATTTCCCTTCGTGCTCACGCACACACACACACACACACGAACACAACATGTAGATGGGTACAAAGAGAGAACACCTTGTATCAAAACATTCAAAGTGGCCTCAGCTTCCCCTTCTTTTCTGTGCTAATTACCTCTCTTCCATCTCAATCAATAAGATGCAAGGTGATTGTCTGGTTAACATTCTCCGTACATCCTCCATCAAACCAGCTGCCAAGCTCTCTCTCTCTCTCTCTCTCTGCCTCCCCTTGTCTCTCTCTTTCCCTGTCTCCTTCTCTCATGCACACACATTTCCTCCAGGGGACTAGCTGGAAAGGGGTACAGCAACAGCACACTCAGATACAATCAGGACCACTGATCTAATTCCCTCTTGTCCATCTACACACACATTCAATTTGTTAGGACGCTTAGAGGAGTCTCTGGTGAGGTGTTTGTCTGACTTGATCTTTCTGGCAGTGGGCCGCATGGTTTCAGCTAATGTGAGTGCAAGTGTGTGTGTGTGCAAATTGAATACATATCAAGATGTGTTTCCAGCATGTTTATATGCTGAATATTCCCCCATACATTGGCCTTTTCACACCATCACAAAGCTGTATTAAGGAGAAGATAATTCAATCCAAGAAAAACAGTCCCGGAAAGTTTTATAGCCAAGAGCAACACGAGGAGCATATGAGAGGTCTCTCTAAAGTATGCCTCTAATATCGAGTCAGTGGTCACCCTTTTAATAGTGCCGCACATTAAAGCCTTGTCGCTGCGTGCCAGCCAGCCTGCCTGCTGGTCCACCAACAAGGTGACTTCCCCTCCCTCAGAGAAGTATATAGGTCATTTGCTCTCTCTGCTTATGAAACCAGAGCAGACAGGCCAGGCTGCAGTGACTGTGCAGCAACGGCTGCCAGTAGCCCAGAACTAAAAACGTGCAGCCAGACATTCCCAAATCAGGCTGTTTTAGCAGAGCATACAGTTTTAATGTGCAGCATATACAAAACATAATGGCAGAATCTTAGGAGAGATGCAGTAAAGGTCTCTGGAAACCAAAATTGGGATATTGCAGTTAAGGTGTGTGCGTTTCTGTGTGGGTGCCTTTGAACACTGGGCCACAAATAAATGAATTTCCTTGTTCATCCCATCATTTTAATGGCTTAAAATATTGTGTGGTCACAATGTATGCCTGCTTTGATGAAACCTAAGTGATGATGCACCACCTGGTGAAACATCTTGTTAAAGCTGGCTGTTTAAAACTGTTCATTCCTACAGCCTCGTGTCACATTTCATCTTGTACGGGGAAAAAAAAAACTGAATCAGAAAGCAGAAGTAAATTTGCAGAGATAATGGTGACTTAGTAGAGATGTTCTTTCCGGGGGAGATGTGCTATACATATTAAAAAAAAGAAAAAAGAAAAAGGCATTTTTGCTTTTTGCAAAAAAACAAAACAAAACATTGTAATATTTATAAAACAATGTGCAGTATGATTATACCCCTGAAAAAAGTTCTGCAGGCAACTTCTGTGAACTGGGAATGGGACCTATTTTTTTTTCTTGACCCCTGTCTTCTCTATTTCTGGGTACAGTCTCAGACTAACTCAATGGGACTGACTGCACAGATCAAAGGTCTCATTCTTCGCTCCAGTTGCTTTTTTCCCTTCTAACAGAAACCCCAGGGCAGCAGTTTCATTGTTTTCAGTGTCCTTTCATCTTAAAAGATAACACACAAAGCTAACAACTGATTTAGTTGTTGTGTATTTCCCATGAGGGCCCAGATGAGTATGAGTACACAATGCCCGATTCTTCCCACCAAAATGTACAAACAGAAATGTGTATCTTCTACTAACTCTTGCTCCCACTTTATCAGACCGGCATGCTGCTTAGGGGAAGCTATTAATGAAAAACCAAAATGAAAAGAAATGTGTTATCTTGAAGTCAGAGAAAAGCCCACTGCACCCACCAAAACTGTGTGAGGACCAAACCACAGGACAGATGTTGCTCAAATTGGCCTCCTGTTTTTCTACAAATAATTCAGATGTCACACTGAGAGCATTCTTAAAATGGTTCAAATATCTCCACCCTCACTCAGCTGCAGCAGGAATGCTCAATCATTAAGAGGCCAGGAAGGCCGGTCATTTTAGCCGCAGATTTATCAGAATCCAGAAAACTGATAATGACTGCAGTCATCACAGCTGGCCTCTCTCTTTCTTTATTAGGGACTTTTCTTTGGCCAGAGTGCACATTCTCCAATAATCATAAAAAGGCCAATTTAGGTCACAATAAAGGGACAGCAACGGTTTGAGTAAGGCCTAACAAGAACAATTAGTTGTTATGGAAACCATGCAGCTGAAGAAACCTGACAAATGAGAGAGACACATAGAGGAAGTCCAGGGGGCCGTAGTTATTCTGGGTTTATCAAGATAACGTCATTACTGGTGAATAATTGTGCAGGAGATGGCTTTATGATGGACGACAGCAAGCCCGCATGGTTAGGAATGAACCCTCTGACCCACATACTGTAAGTACATTAGCATGACAGTGTCAGTAAACAAGCAAGTGAACCACAGAGGGGGCTGTGTTCTACAGAAAAACAATGCCCTCGTCATGCATGTAACACTGGCTGTCATACACAAGCGCGCACGTGTGTGCTGAACTCTGTTTACAACGTTATATAGCCAGCCGCCTACTATAAAAATAAATGTGTGTGTGTGTTTGTGTGTGTTTCAGTAGACACACTGACTTGCTCATTCTAGAGGCTGTTATCACAGGGATGGTTCAGATTAAGTGCCACAGCCTCCCTGAACCTGCCCTTCATGAAAGAGAAGCATCCTTGACTCTGGAAAAAGGGAAGAAAAAAAACACAGCTTCCATGGTACAGTACCTCTCTACTGTCTGGCCTACAATATTTATGTAATACACACCCTGGCATGCTGCTGAAAAACCTTAAGCTAGACCAGTTCAAAGAATATTTATGTAACGCACAACTTGGCATGTTGGAAAGGTAAAGGTAGATTACTTAGAAAGAGGACGAAATGGATTGCATAACCATGAGCAGACAGTATAAACATTAGGTTGACACCCACTCGCTGCCTCTCAAAGGGAGAGAGGTCTTATGGGTAGTGTTAATGAGCCACGAGGGATTTATTTTTCCTGGTGAAGGTGACCCTGGCATTGGGCAGAGTACCTGAGCATACAGAAATATGAGATTTCCTCTTTGCTAGGCTTGTGTTACTCTTGTGTTAAGGTTACAGTATAGTCTACTCTTGACTGCTGCTTTTGGTTAAGAAGAAAGCCTCAGCCTTAAGATGTTTAACATACCCGAGACAAATAGTTGCTTTTTCCTGTGAATGTTTATTGCCTATTTTTTGTGTGAATAATTAGAATTGACAAAGAGTCAAACTACAGGACTTATGCAAGCATTTCACCAGAAAATAATATGCGTTTCATCACAGAAATGGAATCTGTTATCCCGGCTGTGCTTGCGTTCCTCGTGTTAAATTCCAAGCTGTCGTGTTGTCTCACCTCCAAGGATTATTCCTACAAACTTTGAATGACCTTATCCATAACAGCATAATCACGATTATCTTCCTTCTATAAATCCACTGTTTTGACTGTAAACGAAGTCACAAAAATGCGCGCGCGCGCACACACACACGCACACACACACGCACAACCCTCTTAAGGAGTTCATACCAGCTTGGTCGATGGGAGGATACAGACTACACTATCATTCTGATCTACACAGTATCCAGTTTGAACTCAACATGTCTGAAGCTGTACCTGTTTTCAAATTCCATAAACAACTATAAACATCAACGTCACGGCCGCTTTTTGCTTAACTTTAACCTTTTATTCAGTGTGCAGCTGCAGCTCAATAGCCCACGGGCCTTGAACAAGCGGCGGATACCTTTGGAAGAGCAGGAGTATAACTTACCGGGTTTAGAGTGGCCGGAGCAGTTCAGCATTTTAGCCTCATCTTAATTCCTCACTGTCACCCACAGTGAATGAAATTAATCACCTGAGATATTTTGGCTAAGTGGTAAAGCATGCAGGCATGAATCTCAGAAATATGTGGCAGGGTGTTATTATCTGGTGTGAGGGGGGGGGGTTATCATGGCTGGAAACCCCCGTAATTCGGGCCTGTCGAGGACAGAGAGGGACTGATCGCATGCATCCAGTATAAAATTAGACATGGGATGCCTAAAGCTGCATTCATACTTTATCTGTTGACATAATTAAAGGGGGGCTATTAGGACTGTCTTAATCTCCTTTCGTATATACTTTTAATATACTTTTGTGCTACTATCTGTTCATTTGGTGACACCATTTAAAAAAACATTTACTAGCTACATCCCCTTTCATGTTTATGACAGGAGATGGCACATTTTCCACACTTGCACCTATTTACAGCATAATGTAAATGTGTCATACGTCAGGTAGTGAATGTTTTATTTACCAAGCGGAGACGTGCTGCTGTTATCCTTTGTTACTGTGAATATTTGTGCTGCGCGCTCGGATCCCACTTGAACATTTGTGGATGGGTTTGAGAAGTTGCCAGTTGCAGTCAAGTGAGTGAAATGATATTATTTAGTTGCAGTGGTTAGCACTGTCACCGCACAGCAACAAGGTCCAGGGTTCAAATCCACCAGCTGGCTGGGGCCTTTCTGTGTGGAGCTCGCATGTTCTCCCTGTGGGTACTCCGACTTCCACCCACAGTCCAGAGACATGCGTGTTAGGTTAAATGTTCGTTCATAATTGGCCGTGAGTGTGAATGGTTATCTTTCCCTATGTGTTAGACTCTTGCCCTATGGCAGCTAGAATAGGCTGTAGCCCTCCCACGACCCTGAACTGGTTAAGAAGATAGATGGATGAATAGCAGGTGTATAGTTTAGTTAGGAACCTTTACACCAGCCAAAGGAGGAGTTAGCATTCACAAGCATTAGGTGCTGCCCCTTGGCTGGCGACCTGAAGCTGACCAATCGGAATAAAACAGGCCTTAGGAAAGGATGGCCTAAAGATCCCTGAGCTAATATTGCCTCTTTCCAGGCAGAGGCTCAACAGAGGAGCTGGATAACATGCAGAATGAGTTAAATCATCTTTTCTCTCTTTTCCACTCTTCTCTCACCCAGACTGGTTGAGGCAGATGGACAGCCTTCCTCAGCCTGGTTTGCTCTGTGGTTTATTTCTGACTTTTTTCATCGAGCGCTTACTCAAGGGAATTTTTTTTTCTCTAACATACTTACTTACTTTACTTAGTCCTCTTTGTCCCTTTTGGGACAAAAGGCCGCTTCTCTCTATCATAAGATTACTTTATGCTAAAAAATGTATTTAAATAAAGTGAATAAGTAAGGTTTTTTTTTTATTAACTGTGAATTACTCTATGCTAAACTGCTTTTGTGGAGTCCCAGAATAAAAACACAGATGTCACCTTTAAATTCTTCGTGAGCCTTGAGTAGCATGCATGCTGTTCACACTTTTCAAACTGTACATTAAAAGTTTAGTGTAGCCATATTAAAATTCATCTGTGCGTAATGCTACATGAAAAATAGACAGCTCCTATAGAGTTTAAGAGGTCAGCACACCCACTCATTCTTTTGACCATATGCAGGCCACAAAGTTCACAGGGTAACGCGCAAAGCATGAACCAGGCCAGAGAGGTCCAGGACTGTAAGAAACTTCATTTAGATGCGTCTCGCATCCCCGCCTTGGAAATGATGTACATGGACAATGGCTGAGCAGAAGTTTGGGTGTAAATCCCACATCTTAAAAACTTTCTCCACTTGGAGTTCTTTTTCACAGTTGAGTGGACTTGCCGTCAGAAACCTGTAAAATGTGTTTTTCAGTAACCCTGCAACAGAAGACAAGGCAACAGCGTTTACTATGCTGAATTCATTCACACAAAACAATCCTACTATTCATTTTTATTGAGCTCTTCAGCAGCGTTGACAAACCAGCTCCTCGCAGCACTGTTTTGATTGATTGTGACAAAAGTGCCTTTAAAGCATTGGAGAACTTCAGTTCCTCGTGTGTTCCTCACACCAATCTGTTACTGCTTCCCTAAGTTTCTGTTTTTAGCTGCCAGTTTTTTTAAGCTCCTCTGGACGCTGGAAACAGAAAATGGCCATGAAACAGCTGGGAACACAATTCAGCTGACATGTTGAGAAACTTCATTGTTGGGCATCAGGTTGACTTCCAGACATGGGAAATTGAGACACAATGCAAACAAGGGGCCTGTGATAAACACAAAATGTTCAACACACACGGGTACATGAAATACCAGATCAGAAACTGAAATCGCATTTCTCCCCCTAGCCTAAACCTATGTGATAACAGCAAAAATAAGCACGATATTTGGCTTAAATCTAACTAAATACACAAAAGAGAACCTGTTTTTGCCACCTTTGTGAAGCATGGCTCAGAAATGACTTGAATCCAACTCACTGCCACGAAGGAAAACACAAATGGACCACTTCAAAGTCACGCTGATAAATCTGGTTTTGTTACAGAAGCAAATCCTTTGATTTCAGTGGCATGAATAAACTCTGGCCCTGACCTCCCTTGATGTTCGTGTTTCAGCTCTATTTCCTGCTTACTGTGCTTTCTCTCCCAGCAACTCTAAGCAATACCTGGCTCCTTACGTACGATGTGTCTATTGCCAGATTTGGGTCCCATTGCTAGTACAGGAAGTGACCTCCAAACTCAGCTTAGAGGCCCTAGGACAAATGAGAAAAACAAATCCCTAGACAGGGAGATTATCTTTAAGGGATCAGCCCTGACCTGAGCCACCTCCATGCCACAAACTCATTAACCTCTGTTCTCCACTTTCTAGCAACAGTTAGTAAGCAGCTGACTCCTGTTTACATTGACCTTCCTGTGAGCAAGAAGGGTCTACTGAATAAAATTAAAGTATATTATAAGCCAAAGGTTGGCATTTCAACTCTAAAATGTGTAAATGTAAAAGAACTGAGCTTGTGAGTCCAGAGAAATGAAACGTGCCAGACAATATTTTATTCAAGAGATGACCTTTTCCTTTCCCCTGTGATTCAAAAAGGCCTCACTCTGAATGTAGGTTAATGTACACTGGCGCTAACACATGTTGCCAGCAACCCTACGCATTGGCTGTCACATGTGATCATCCTCAACACCCACCAGTCATTTACAATTCTGCTAGGACAAACGTGGCGGATGAGCAGGCAGGGAGTCCAGTGTATGCGAGGGGAAACGCTGCACACACAAAACATGGTACATTACGATGCATACTGAAGGATAGAGTTAGCTACGGGGCTGTCAAGGGGATCTATTTAGGAGCTTTATTGTATGTAGAGCTAATAGTCAAGCGGCTCACTAAAGTCACGGGGTATGAAACCTCAACCTCAAGAAGCTGCCTGTGCACGGGAGCCAAAACCAAGTCTCGGGCTGGCCGGGATCCAGGTGGTTAACTCCACAGCTTACATTCTGCATGTTAGCTGCTGAGAACTGCTCTCCAGCTTTTCTATAGCATCTGACAGGTTCAACAGCAAAAGAGCAGTCTCACACACATTCAGCCACTTACAGTAGTCAAACTGCTCCAAACAGCAACAATCAGGAGCCACTCGGTTAATGAATGAATATGTTTGGTGAAACAACAGTGGCAGAGCTTCAGTGTTTTTATTTCTATGCACCTAGCAGCAGTTCAACAAGGCAACTGGTTAGGTTATTTTCATATTTAACAGTTTTTTATGAAGGTTTTTTTTTTTCCTCTAGAATAGAAAGCTAATGCGCGCTAACCAAAAACAGTAAGCAGGGTCAAGAATTAGGACTACAGTTTGTCCAGGAGCACCGAGTTTGCTCATTATAAATATTTTCTTCCTAAAAGGTCAACTTAACAATTCTGACTTCACAAGTACAAAAGGTCCCATACATTTGGTACACATGCGCGCGCACACACACACACAGACACACGCACACACTCGCACATAATGTTGGTGTTCATCTCCGAAGGATTACAGGCCCAGATGGTCTCTGGATGAACAATGCAGCACCTGCTGATGGACATAGTGCAATCAGGTTCTCACATTAAAAAGAAAACTACAGCAAAAAGGAGAACCTCATGCCACACAGTGACTCATCAAAGGTACACATGTGCTTGTGCTGACTAATCTCACTCTTGGCTAATCTCTGCACGACTACAACCCCAACCAAGGTTTAATCCGACACCCACTTGATCTTTGATCAAGGTCAGCCCCTTAAAACCTAAAACCAACGGACGCCTAAATCTTCAAACATTCACTCCGTAACTTTATTCACATTCAACAAGCATCTGCTGCACGGATAAAGAAGTATCACATGTCGTGTTTGTGAAACTGTCTCACCTTGTTCCTGCTGTTATGCCATGAAATGTTTTAAGCAGTATGACAAAGGGAAAACAAATACTCAGTTTTCTCATTTCAAACAAAGTGAAACTTGACAAGACTGTCCCCGATGAAGAGGAAACAGAATAACTGAATGAGTTCACTTAGTACCGTTTTCATGAGAAAAGAGATACGAGTAGTTCAGAGGTGCAGTTGCTGCAGCTTTAATGGCATGTCAGCGAATCCAGCGTATGTACCTCTTGCGTCTCTGTCATGAACCAGACCCTGGCCATCACCATCAAATGCCCAGACTTGCCCTAGCACCACAGTCTATTTAACATGTTGCACAAAGAAATGTGTGTTGGCTATGTGCAGAGACTGCGAGGAGGAGAGGGGGTTGGAGGGAGCGAGCTGGCAACTGAAAAATCAAGGGACACTGTTTTTTTTTTACCAACTGTTGTCAGGTCTTATCATCACTGCACTTGTACAGCCTGCAACACACATGGCATCCCAATTTCCTGCTCAAAACAAGAGGTTAAAAATAACATCAGTTATTGTAACCTTGGCTCAGGTGAGACTGGCTTCACAGGTGTAGTCGACTATTGATCTATATTTAATAAGGTGAAAGATTTGCAGTGGCGCACGTGGCTGCCCTTTCAGAGCAGGCGCCCATGTCACCTTTTATAGCCAGCCACTTCCGGGGATGATGATGAGTGATGTTGAGGCACAGTAAAGGAGAACAGAAAGATACAGAAACTTCAGTTCAAGCTAAATAAAAGACAAAATCATATTTTTAAATCAAACAGAGTCCAAACTTATTCCTGACTGATATAGATAGGCTACATGTCCCCTGATAAATGATATTAGTAAAGGCTTTTTTGGATATATTTCTTATATGAAAACAATTGCTCTTTAATGAGGTGAAAACTGGGGATTTCAAGTATTCACGTTTTTTAAAAAAAAAGGCAAAT
Organism: Bujurquina vittata; assembly: GCA_015106715.1. NCBI lineage: Eukaryota > Metazoa > Chordata > Actinopteri > Cichliformes > Cichlidae > Bujurquina > Bujurquina vittata. The sequence continues at coordinate 28,133 of VUQK01043386.1, read as the reverse complement.
GGTTTTGTGACAAAAACATAGTGTATATATGTTTCCCCTTAGCAATGATAGCAGAATGTATCATGCTATCATTGCCAAAAAGTGGCAGTTGCATGCAGTGTAAGCTTATTGCCCAATGGCATTAAAGAAAAGACAGAAGCTGCTAACTACCAACATTCAGAGCAGAAAAATTAAGCTAACGCTGAAGTGACAAAGCTGCAGTTCCTCCAGGTGCCACCAGACGCTGGTTCCAAAAGTGAGTCAATCCCCACAGAGTCTGATGTTAAAATACCCAACTTTAGCCATTAAAAAGTTTGTTTTTAACTTAAAAAAACAACTGTTTTCCCCCCTTAGCAACTGTGAGTGAGATAGAGGGTTTTTTTTATTTCAAACCAAAATGGCAATGGTGAAAACACTAATCTCAAAGCTTCAAAGCAAGACTTCAGAAACCATGGGTGATGTCACGGCATCTCGGATGCAACATGATAACCAAGCCTACTAGAGTTAATTAACTTAGCGATTCCCTTGTCAGGCTCTAAAAAAATTACATGGCAACAGCCAAAAAGCTAATGTTGATGCTTCAAAATGCAGATTGCCAGGCTTGGGACCACTCAGGTGTGTATGGCACTGTGAGAGTAACTACAAGAGAAACATGCAAAGCCAAAGAGTACTACAGCTGTCAGGAAGTCTCTTTGATAGAGAATTGCTTCAAAAAAAATAGAAGTGCGAGTATGTCACCATCGTGCTACAAAGCAATCGTTTATTTAAGAGCAGCCTGGGGTGTGGGTGTGATCTTTGAAGGAGCGTCCAATAATTTCCAGTGAAGGTCTCTTTATTTTTCCTTTTTCTTTTTTAATTGAAAAGCCCATAATTGGGGAACACAATGCCTGGTATTATGTAAGGTAGTTCTTTTGGTATTTAACTCAGAAAGAATTTTAAAAACTGTCATGTATTTAGTGCTCAAAAATTTGAAGTCAGAGTTTACCAAATGAAAACAGCAAAGTTCCTCGTGTATTCGCACTAATTAGACTTATATTCTAACATCAATCTTTTTGGTGTTGTGATTTTTTTTTTTTTGAGGGGGGG
>VUQK01043386.1:8882-26744 GCA_015106715.1 Bujurquina vittata | reverse complement strand
GATGAGACCTCAGCGTACCTAGCAACAGCATACTACACGATGAATATAACCATAAAACCATAGGCATAAAATTACAGACACATGCTCATACGGTACATGTGTAAAATCTCCTTGCATTTTATAATTCCCTTCATGCTGCACTTTTAATAAATCATCAGGCTTTACCACAAAGATGCCCCGTTCCAATAACACATTAGCCCGACCAAATACTCCAGGGGCCCTGAATATCTCCCACATTTTCCATGTGAGGGAAATAGTGTTGATTCAGAGGTTTCTCTCCTTCCTCTCGCTGCCTGCTGCTCTTCCCCTCCCTAGATTGTGTATACACTACATGTCATTATTTGAGGTGTATGAAACTGAACATTATGGTAAATACGTGACATCTTGAGCTCACTGGATAAATATTTAAGAATAGTAGACAGGCCTCAGATGGAGCAGGCAGGGAGAATCAGTACAGTAGAGTATGGTAACTTGTTTGAGAGGTTTTTGTTATTAAGATAAAAAAAAGTAGAATTAGAGTCTGGATTTTCTAAAGATAGATCTCTTTCTTAAGGAGACTACTCGGAGTCCAACCTGAGTGGATTTTTAAAAATATTTGAATTACACTTTTTTGTGAGCAGCCGTTTAGTCTCAAGTGACATGCTGAGCTTTTAAACAAGAGGCCGTGGGGATTTACACAGTGAACAAAGGATTCCCTATTGAAATACTGCTTTATGCAGCAGAAAAGAAGCTTGTAGCTCTACATTTTCTATCTAGTCACTGTTCTGCTTCATGTTGCGAAGCCCGCCAGCACTAATGAGCACCTTTATAAAAGGAAATAGAGCGTAATTGCTTTTTCTAAGACATAAAGCGGCATGGGTGAAATTGGGAAAGATGTCTGTCAATCTCACATCAAGCATATACCTTAATATACAGTACTGCGAAACACTTTTGAGTCACCCCTAATTTCTTGATATTTTGCTAGGAAATAAGGAAATAGGTGCAGCGATTCATTGAAATGTCCAAATACACATGGAAATACAGCGTATAAATAAAAGAAGTGGTATAATTCTGACAAGCTTGAAAGTCAATATTTGGTGAGACCACCTTTATTCTTCAACACAGCCTGAACTCTCTGAGGCAGCTTTCTTGTCATTTCTTTAAGCAGTCTTCAGGAATAGTTCTCCAGGCTTCTTGAAGGACATTCAAAGCTCTTCTTTGGATGTTGGCTGCCTTTTTTTCTGTTCTCTATCATGATGATCCCATACTGCTTCAATAACGTTGAGGTCCGGGCTCTCCATGACTGGTATTCTTCCACTGTGTGTTTTTCTATCTAGGTTTATGCTTTTACTGCATTGGCAGTGTGTTTGAGATCATCGTCATGCTGAAAAATGAAGCCTTTGCCAAGCACATGCTTTCCTGATGGTAATGCATGGTGGATCAAAATCTTATGGTACTTTACCATGTTCATTATTCCATTGATTTAACGACATATCTAACACCACTGGCTGACATGCAGCGCCAAACCATGACAGAGGCTCCACTGTGTTTTACAGATGGCTGTTGTACCTCTCTCCTGACCTCCTCCCTACATACTGACAATAATTTGAAACAAATATTTCAAATTTGGATTCATCACTCTGTTGCCACTGATTTTCAGTCTAGTTCCAGGCTTTTCTTTCTTTTGCCTACTTCCACTGAGACTATTTCTATGAGACTTCTAAGAGACAGTAGATGGATCAACTGAAGGGCCAGATGCTTTCAGGTCTAGCAGTATTAGGTCTGTTTCTAAAGGACATGACTTTCAGACACTGCTCATCTGCTGTAGTTAGGTTTTTAGGCCTGCCATTTCTTCTTTCATCCTCCACTTGACACACTGCACAGCATGCCAAGATATGCCAACTTTTTGTCAAACAGCTCTTTGGGAATCACCTTGTTGGTTGCAAAAATACTATTTTATGCCTGTCAACTCTGATTGGTTCTTTGCTAAGTTGTCTGTTATGTGTAGACACAGGTTCAGCTCCTAAGTTGGCTGCCTTTTTATGGTTAAATGATTCAAGGTCAGTGTTAAGTGGCTTAATATATATTAAAAAAAGAAAAAAATCTGGCTCATTGGAAGCAAAAAATATAAAGAGTTGAGGTGTGGCTCATGACTTTTGCACAGCACTGAACATGACTGGTGCACAGCAAGAAGATTTCTGACACCAAACTGGCAGCCAATCAGTGTGCCACTAACTCCTCTTTATGTAGTTTGCCCCCCAGCCTCTGTCTGTCCACACTGGCTTTATATGAGGAAGCCTGTCATAACAGCCATTTTGAAGGGTGAAGCATGCTCCATTACACAGGGATGCCTGGCCAAAGTATACAAACCCTAGTTACTGTAAATTCAGAAGAAGCGCTATGCTGCTCTGAACAGATCTGTCACCAGCAAATACCATCGGGAAACAGAGGTCATGATTTCCATTTACACCTACTGCTCCTACACATAGATGTTATTGTTCAAAGCCTTGCTCGTGTAAGCAAGTTAATGTAAAGCGGGCGTGTGTAAGTGTGTGTGCGTGCGTGCACGCTTGCGTTTTTAAATACAGAAGAGTTATAATTCCCAAAAGGCTGAGACTTGAAGGCCTGGTGCTACGCTGTAGATGCTGTACATTACCTTTGAGGTTCAGGCTTCTCTGCTGTTCTGAATAAATCAGCAACTGGCTCGCCCCGTCATTACAAAGAAACAGCGTCACTGTGTCTCCACAGCTAACTCGGAATCCTCTTCAGCAAAAGACAAAAGCGTTCCTCTGAAGAAAATCTACAAACTTTTATGTTATCTTTTTTTTTCAGATTTGAAAGAATTGCTACTTCTTCACACCTTGCAGGTTTTTAACCTCTCCCGTTCAAAAGAAACTTTTATGACTTAATCATACTGATTCCTCCACTGATGTGCTCCTGCCACCTTTTTTTTAATTTTTTTTATCAAGGGCTGACTTTGGTATGCTGCTGAAAGGTCCTTACCCCAGCTGCTGCTCTTTCACAGTGCCTCTGTAAACACTCCTGCTTCCTCAGCTGTTTTGTCAGAGGCTCTCTACTCCTTCATGTCTCGCCTCTCGCCTGAAAACCACACGGCGTGCATTATCCCCGTGATCTGTGTCTCCTGCTGAGCAACTTCTTCTAATTTACGAGGATTAAAGCCATTTGTTGAAGATCGCAAAGTGTGCCATCACAAATCCAAACATCAACATTAGCCTCATGCTGAAGACTTACATCTTCTATTGTATACCGCAAGCATTTAAAAAAAATCCATACATGGTTAGTTGAGCTGTCTCTTTAAACTCATTGCAACCCCAAAGCCCTTTTGTGTCTGGGTTGAACGTACAAACGACTATTTGAAAACTTGTTTTTGTTTTGATAGCATCATGTTATTAACGCGGAGCAAATGCTGCGTAAATGAATCTGTCTGAGCTTCGCGCCCTCGGCCATCAATCAGAACTAATACACTCACTGCTGATTGAATAGGGTTAGAGCGGCTGCCACGATGCAGTGCATGGATGCTACATGCCATTCACTGAAACCGTTTGTTCACAGGACCCATTCTTCATTCTTTTGTCCTCTTTCCTTACCTGAATTTGAAACCCGACACTCAAGGAGGAAGAGCCAGAAAACTGTGAAAGAGTTTAAGCCATCCCACGGCTTATGAAGTTGTTCCAACAGCCCTGCACCCTAGGGAGCCGTTCTAGTCGCACCAAATCTATCCAGAGAGACAACAGTGGACCGAGAATAAATATAGGCTTTTTCAGGTCTGTCTGTGCAGCATTAGCATGTATTTCCACAGTCTTTAGCCACAATAACAGGACATCCAATTTCTCTGTTTCGAGCCACTGAAATCAATTGGTGCAGTTAGGAACAGCAGAGTGGGAATGATGCAGACTAATTCTCTTGGAGAGGGAGGTTAATGTGAAGTGCACAAGGTCAGTGCATTTGTAAAGGTAACCTTGGCTTTGCCTGTGACTTTCTCTTCTTTGTTTCTCCCCTCTGTCTTTTTCTTTTTCTCACATGAACACACATGGAGCCACAGAGTCCCTTAGTGGTTGCTTTCTCCTTCACTCGTTCGCTCTCCCCTTCCCCTCTGTCTGTTTCTCTCTCCCACAGCGGCTGTCTTGCACAGCCTCTCCGACTTTACCAGTTTTCTGTCTACCCCCCCCCCCTTTCCCTGTGCTTTCTCCTCTTCCTCCTCTTGTCTGCATGCTAAGGAGGTGTCTCTATACACATAAGAGGGGCTCAGAGAAAGCTGTGCTGCAATAATTGGATTATTGAGCAATCTGCAAACAAACGTAAGACACAAGGCATAGGATCAATGCGGAACGCTTGCATCATTTGTGGTGGTCAAAAGCAATCAGAGTAATAAAGCCATCAAACAAGTTGCTGTTCAGGATTAGTGAGTTTAAGGAGAACTTGTGGTGATACGTCAATAATTGCTTATTAGACATCAAAGGAATCTTTCCTCCATGCAAACACTCCCTGTCCAGCCCAGCCTGGTGGATTTAGATGAATGTATGTTGCATGGCTTAAAGTGAGCCCTGCAGTGAACATCACAGTCTGTCCGTGGCCTGCGAAAAGGCTTTGGGTTTCTATTATGTATTAATGTCCAGATGGACAGTTGTGTTGTAATCTGCTGCACTTCTGTTTACAGCCAGGTAGTGCTATAAACTGGCTAAATATAGCAGCAGCTTTACTGAAAGGCAGCATAAACCAAGAGACTGGAAATACGGAAGAAGTTCTGGTAAGAGTTTCACTCCATAATGCAGTCTGTGATAGAGTCTATTATCTAATACGATACCTTTTTTTTTTAGTAAGGTTTCGACTAAGGATATTTGTCCACATCTATTCAGTAGCTACAGACAAATAAATAACCCTTGATTAAACAGTTTACTGCCCCCAAATAAACTAGCTTAGAATGTTTTTTTCTTCCCTTTAACGAATCTTTGTAATAATAAAATACTGGAAATGAACTACCAATGGAAGCTAATAGCCCAGCACAGATAAACATTAAAGATTAGATCAGACAAAAGATTTAATAGTATTTTGATTGACTGTTGTCAGCAAAATTCAGCTGGCTAGCACATTAGTAGTGAGGTAATATATTTCACGCAGGCTAGCTGCAGTGGCAAACCCTATTAATTTAGCTCTGTTGTTATCTGGCCATAAATCTGACCAATGAAACTGACATATGAAAAGAAAATTTTCAGATCTCATGAGCTATCAGCAGAAAATGTTTAGCTTCTTGCTTGAAAAGCAACTAAAAGGATTACTCGTAATCCATAAAATGATATAACTTTTCTGTTAATTTGTGATCCATTTTATTAATAATATATACTCATTGGACACCTGTAAATAGGCACACCTCTTCATTTGCCTATAAATGCAAATACTGTATCAAATACAGCCAATCACATGGCAGCAACTCAATGCATTTATGCATGTAGAAATGGTCAAAATGGCCTGCTGAAGTTCAAACCGAACATCAGAATGGGGAAGAAAAGTGATTTAAGTGACTTTGATCCTGGTGGGTTGTTTGTATTCAGAAACTGTATTTGAGTATTTGAGAAATTGCTGATCTGCTGGGATTTCCTGTACAACCGTCTCTGGAGTTTACAGAAAATAGTCCAAAAAAGTGAAAATATTCAGTGAATGACGGTTCTCCAGGCAAATGCCTTGTTGATGCCAAAGATCAAAAGAGAATGGCCAGACTGCTTTGAACTGATAGGAAGGCAACAATAACTCACATAACTGCTTGTTGCAACCAAAGTATGCAGAAGAGCATCTCTGAATGTACAACATGTTGAACCTTAAAACAGATCTGCTCCAGCAGCAGCAGGAGGCTACACTGTGTGCCACTCCTGTCAGCTAAAAATAGGAAACTAAGGCTATAGTTGATATGGGTTCACTTATACTGGGCAACAAAAGACTGAAAAAATATTGCCTGCTAGATGAGTCTTGATTTTTGTTGCAACATTTGCAACAATGATCTCAAACTGGTTTCTTGAATATGGCAATGAGTTCACTGTGCTCAAATGGCCTCCACAGTTACAGGATCTTAATCCAATAGATGAGATGTAGTGGAACAGGAGATTCGATGACAAATCTGCAGCAAGTGTGTGATGCTGTCATGGACCAAAATGTGTTTCCAGCACTTTGTTAAATCTGAATAGCCATGAAGAATTAAGAGGGTCCAACCTGGTACTTGCAAGGTGTAATTGTTAAAGTGTCCAATGAGTGTAGTTTCAACTACAGTAACAAGGTGATATCTGGCTTATTCATCAGTTAAAAGGGGCAATAATAGGAGCTTTAACACATATTTTTTATTGACAGATTAAGCCCATCACCATTTCAGTACACTGCCTGATATACAAGCCCCCCAAAAAGAAAAAAAAATCCCCCTGAGATTCTCCAGAACAACAGCAAATCATGCAGTAAATAGCTTACATGGTACAGTGTGCACCCACATGCAGTATATAGTCCCACTATAAAATCAAAAATTACTTTTGACTTCTGAATATGGGTGCAGTTATAGCAAGAGCTTTTTCTAGGTCAAGTGAATAAATATTGCCTGTCTCGGATACTTCCTTAAGCAGCAGACAACAGGGGGTAAAAGAAAGACTTCCTCCAAAGTTTGCCAAAGGAACCTGTTTCAGTAACCCTGAACTTCTGGTGTGGAACGCAAAAAAAGTTGAGCTCCAGCCCGCCTGTCAGGTTGCGGTGAGGAGGGTGTCGATAAAAATGTTATATCGAAATTGACGTGCTGGCAGTCCTTCCAACAAAAGCCATACACTGTCATTCCTGCTTTACTGTCTCTCTGAGCACACAGTCACTGAGACCCTCTCGCTGTTTTCTTTCTTCTGCTCCCTCACCCTGTTTTGCTCTCTCTCTCTCTCTCTCTCTCTCCCTCCCCCTCACTCTCTCCTCTCTCTCCCCTTCCTCCCTAAAACCCTTATAACATCCTTCGGATTTAAGAGCTTAAATGTCAGTCTCATGATATCAGTGCCACTCAGATTAAGCACCTTAAATACGATGTAAATGTATAAATGTGGGCCAATGAGTGGGCACCATTCAATCCAATTAGCCGTAATGAAGGCAGTCTCAAGGAATCTCAAAAGCAATAATTTCTAATCATTTTTTTGTGGCTTTTTGTCTAATATACTCCAGATAGACAGCTGAAAATATTCTTGCTTCATATAGAATTTTGTTCCAGTTTATTCTGTGAGGATGTATGTGGGCATCTTCTCACACACTTTGAGCACCACCAGGAATTCAGAGTGAAAGCAGCACAGCAATAAAACTAAACAAGGGGCTGTGTTGTGGGTGTGTTTTGCTCCAGGTACTGGGTTATCAGATGCCAAAGACTGTGCAGTAGATGGTTATATAATGAGGAAGGATTTTAAAGGTTAACACAGAAACAGTGCTTTGTCTTGACAGAAGCGAAGAGTGAAATTACACCATTCGCATCTGCCACGAATGTGTGCTTGCACATATGATTTGCATACAATGTATAGTTCTGCATTGCCAATCACTCTCAGGCGTCGCTCACTGTCGCATCCTCCATTTACCATCCAACTCGCTGTGAAGTTTGACATCCTCGTTTCACTGTTTAATCATTCAGTTTATGGTTATTATCGAATCCGCTTGTAATCTTTCCCACTTTTATCTGTATCTATATTTGTAACAACGAGCCCGTGCTGATATTGTCTGAATAATGCGTACGGGAGATGAAGCAGGTTTTCCACTAATCAGAAGATCAATGGTTCAGTGCCCTTTTCCAGTCTGCATGTCTTGGACATGATTTCAAATTCCTCTTTATGCATTCACCTTTGTGTGAGTGTGACGAATAAATCACCTTAAGTGCATTACTATAAAAGTTCCTTTTCCTAATTTTAGCTCATACTTTGGGAGAGGGTGCCCTCCAGCACAAGAGGAACCTTTGAGTGACGTATACAGTGATTCATCTTAGTGTACGTTGAGTAGTGCAGCACTTTCAACTGCCACATTAAAAAGTATCAGCAGAGACATTTTATAGAAGGGCATGGCTCGACAGTAAAAATCCAGGCTTTATTAAGTTTACACGCAACAGAGGAAATACAAGGTGATTTTGAGCCATAAAAGCAAAATATGAAAAAAAAAAATAAAACAACTTTCCTCTCAACTTCCTGGAGCACTCACACCCAGCAAAGAAATGTAGACAGTAAACAAAGATGCTAAAAGAGGAATGCAAGTAAGTAAAAGATCACAAAAACCAAAGTGGTGCTGAATTGGTGTTCACACCTTTGTGTTGTTAACTCAGGTCTTAATCAGTTGATGGTGTTGATTTTTTTTTCCATGTGGTAACAAACTCCAAGGGAACCATGAGAGAATGTTCACTGTGCTTACTGGCCAGATGTGTCTGGAGCGGGAACAACAAAAGTAAATGCAGTAAAAAAAAATGTGCTGTGTTCTGGGCGAGTGGATGACATGGAGAATATACTTGTGTATTCATCTGGGTAGTATTTCAGGCAAAGCATGCTTGTAGCAGGCTAGGCACGATGATTTCTGTACTCTGCAGGTCTACGGTACTCTGCGGCATCCCAGAATGCAAAGCATACCTGGCTACGGGAAGGCTTTTAGCTTAAACCTGGAGCTCACACCTGGTTGTTCGGATCATGCTCTCAAACAAACAAACTGCTCTGATGTTTGTTTGGACGTACGCTGTTTTGGTCCACATCTGAGTGCAATCACAGCATTGACATCTGGACAATTACACTGCACTAAAGGGTAAAATGAATGAGAGTTCAATTTCAGCAGACTGAACAGTGCAGATCTCTGGCCAGACTCGACTAGCATGTTCTGGTAATATTGGCACAAAGGATTTGTTAGTCTGACTTTCGGAGGTCGTGATCAGTGACTCGGGGAGCTGCAGTCTGATAGAGGCAGCCTCTTTCTAAGGGGCTGTAAGTTATAAGTTACATGAGCAGAAATTTTGTCGGAATTCACAAGTCTTTTTTCTAATTATGTTAGAAACTTTGACAAACAGACAAACATGCAATCACAACATCCTCCTGCTTGCTGTGGCTGTAGCCTTATTGCTCCTATGCCAACCAGCAGCTGGCATAGGAGCGTAAACCTGATTGGATGTGTGCACGCAAACAGAGAAAAAACAAAAAACCTTGAGGTTATGCAGTCCTTGTGGGAACATCACAGTAGGTAGTTACCCTCAGGAGTTCCCCTGTAGTTACCTTCAGGGAGTCTCCAGAACTGTTTGATCCAAAAGTGCCTAATAAGACTACATGTATATAAAAGTCAGTCCATTTACAGTTTACGAATACTCATTTAGCCAGTGTTTTTAATGTTGCTTCTCTGTTCAAGTCTTGGCTTTGGTCGTACTCTGTGTGACCCAAACCAAACCATTAAAAGGTCGCTCACTACAAAAGCTTGGCCCCAAAGACTTTGGTCAGCATTTCTAAAACCTGTTACATTGTGTCACATTCTTTATTTTCAATCAAAACAATGAAAAAGGGCAAATGGCACATCAGATAAACTGTATGTCAAACCCTTGATTAGAATTTGTGACTTTGTGGCTGTATGTCTAGATTTGCTCCTCATAGTAAACATCCTCTAAACAGTTGTTCCACTTGATTGGCAGTTTGCACTATTTGTTGCTTTGCTCTAGCTGCAACCCACGAAATTCCACATCTTATTATTCCCCCTAAGGTGTGCTTGAACAAATTAAGTGTCAAATTACTTTAAATTTTCATCTATCTGATGTAATCTGGAGGGCAGTGCAGGGTTTTGCAGTTGGGGAGAGTGTGTGCGTGCGTGCATCGTGTCTGCCAATGGAAGCCTCAATTTTTTAGAGAATCAAATATTAGTAGGCTGCATTGATTTTGGAACAAACCTCTACGTTATTGTGAGAGCTCGGTCTTCCTGCCAAGTTTGTCTGGTCTGTCTACTCACTCTTCCTCTCCAAGCAGTCATTTCTCTGAACTGTGTTCAATATGCAGAGCAACAGTCGCTCTACATTATCCACTCCTTGTCGCTCTCTTACGGTATTGGAAGACGTCAGGGTAGGTAATAAAAAAAAATCATTAAAATATCTTGTTAACAATAGCGAGCTACTGCCTGTGCTTACATGTGGATGTTCATTTAACTTCAAAATGTCAAAGTAAAACAAAAATCTTGATCTTCAGTGCCTCACCTTGAGCTGCAGCAAGACAGGCTGTTCAATGTTTAAAATTCAAGTCTGATGCATAAACTTAGTGGCAAGTCGCTGGCTACGAGCCAGAAGGAAAGGATGACAGGAAGGGCAAGAGACTTTGTTTGCCTTACATTCCTTTCTCCCTTCAGGCATCCACTGTAAAGGGTATTTCCTCTTGCTGTTTAAAATAAACAGCATACTGTACATGACTTAATGCTTTCTTTATTGGTGCCTCTAGTGTAGCACAAGGACAAAGCAACGTGTTCATAATATCTGAGATATTTTCAGACCTGTGTAACATTTTAGCAACAGTAATCTGTAACTGTAATCATTTTGAATACCCAGATAGCATGGAGAAATGACACATCTTCAAACACAATGTTTTTATTATTATAGAATATGTGCATTTCCATTATTAAAAAGATGGGGATAAGTTCGCTGGCATGTGGGTTTATATGTGGAGATTAATTATGGCCATGTGGTACTTTATAGAGACTTTCTATGCTGAAAAATATAGAATAAATTGAAAGAGGACTTACATATGCCCTTTCCTGCTGCTCTTTCCCCTCTATGATCAGTATCTGTCCATGCCTGTGCTCCACGTCATCCATTTCTATTCTGTTCTTCTTCATTTTCTTTTTACTTTAAATTAGGCTACATATTCTTAGAAAGGCACGTTTATTTCAAAATTAATTATTATTATTTTTAGTGGCTTCTGTAATAAATGATAAAGGGGGGCTTATTTCACGTTTTTGAACAGCCTTTAATTTAGGCTGATTCCCTACTGTTTGCACATACTTGCCAGGTAGTTCACTGGGTACACCTGTTCTACTGCTTTTGTAAATGTAAATATCTAATCAGCCAATCACATGGCAGAATGTCAATGATTCGTGCATGTAGACGTGGTGAAGAAAACCTGCTGAAGCTTAAACCGAGCATTAGAATGAGCAAGAAAGGTGATTTAAATGACTTTAAATGTGTCTGATGGTGCCAGATGGGCTATGTCTGAGTATTTCAGAAGCTGCTGATCTACTGGGATTTTCCTGCACGTCTCTACGGTTTACAGAGAACAATCTGAAAAAGCAAAAATATCCAGTGAGTGGCAGTCCTGTCTTATTGATATGAGAGGCTAGAGTAAAATGGCCAGACTGCTTCCCGCCGACAACTCAAATAACTACTCTACAACTAAGGTATGCAGAAGAGCATCTCTGGACGCCCAGCACATCAAGTCTTGAAGCAGAGGGGCTAAAGCAGGAGAAGACCACACTGGGTGCCTCTCCTGTCAGCTGTAAACAGAAAACTAGAAAATGTTGCCTGGTCTGATGAGTCTCGGTGTCTGCTACAACATTCAGATGGTAGTGTCCGAATTTGGTATAAATAACTTGAAAGTGTGGATGCATCCTGTCTTGTATCAATGGTTCAGGCTGCTGGTGGTGTAATGATGTGGGGGATATTTTCTTGGCAACTTTTGGCCCCTTAGTGCCAACTGAGCATAATTTAAGTGGCACAGCCTACTTGAGTATTGCTGTTGACCAAGTAAATCCCTTTATGTGACCATCTTCTGGTGGCTGCTTCTAGCAGGATGTACCCTGTCACAAAGCTCACATCATTTCCACAGTTGCCCAGTAGAGCACCTTTTCGATGTGGTGGAATGAATCATGGATGTGCATCTGACAAATTATCATTATTTGTGACACTATTAGTTCAATAAGGACCAAAATCTCTCCGAGGAATGTTACCGGCACCTTTCTGAATCTATGCCATGTAGAATTAAGGCAGTTTTGAGGGCAAAAACCAACCTGGTACTAGCAAGGTGTACCTAATAAAGCGGCAAGGAGCATGTATAGCCCACACTACATACACTGAGTGGGTAATATCATATAATCTTTAAAATAACATTCTTTAATCTACTGCTTTTTTTTTTTTGCATTAACAAATTAAAAAAAATTTTAAAAAAGAGGTGTGAATCTTATTCTCCCACCAATACTGACAATCTGTACATATACAATATTATTTAAGCCAACATTAAAAAAAATTACGTATTTGAATTAGAAATTTATAGCTGTAATAGTGAAGGCAATCTTTCATGGGGAACCGTGGGGATTGGTGGTGTTAGGTTTAAAAAAGTGAGGAAAAATGACCATCGTGGATCTAAAATAAGACATTATTTCCTGAAAATTTGATGTTATATAAATGAGATGTAGTGAATATCAAGCATTTGCCCCAGAAATCCTAGACATGCGTGGATCCCAGACAAATATAAAAGTTTCTTGCATTTAAAGTGTCGGTCAGCTTGTACATTTTTGTAGGCCTAAGTATAATTTTCAGCATTTTTTTGCACCTTCGTTGTGTCATATGCCTGAAAAGTGATAGTATGCTATAAGTTAAACCTTGTTCACATAACACCTCCCTTTTCTCAGTAATGCAGAGTGTTATGCCAGTGTTACATAAGTGCAAGAAAACATCACAATAAAACAGCATAAGATCAGCATAGAAAAACATAAGCAAATTAATTTAGCTACTTGTGTGTGAGCTAAACAAATTTTAATGTTATCCTTTTTTTTTTCTAGTGTCTTTTCAGCTGCTATCACTGTAGCTTTGGGTGGCTGCATAAGCAGATGGAGAAATTATCTGGTATCCATTAGGCTGTACCCATGTTTGTTAGTATTCTTCAGATAATCTGGCTTCCTCATCCTGTAGAATACAGGTGTGTTAATACACGTGAAGGTGCTGCAACGCTCCCTTGGCTCACTCCTTTATGTGCGAGAGCCTAATCTGACTTTAATACACTGCAGGGTTAACTGATGCTGGAGGCAGAGAGAGCTCAGCTCTGAGAGGACAGATCGGATCAATTACCCGATCCATCAATAGGCAGCGAGTAGAAACCACCCCGCACTGTCCGAGGTTTAGCTGAATATATTCTCTTTTAATCAGAGTCACCACGACCTTTCATCAATGCCATCTTCCCTCTGCCCAATGAGGTGTGAAGAAAGAGAAGTTGACAGGTTTGAATGTCCTTCAGTATCTGTCCTGTATCATTACCCATCTCTCAAAATAGATCGAAGCCATCTAAAAAAAGAAGCCCGTTGTCATGCATTCACTGTGTTTGATGGAGCTTTGGACCTTGGTCAGATGTAACTCTTATTATAGAGTTATAGGTTTAGCTCTTATGTTTGTGCAAACCTTACTAAATAAAGGTTCAATTTCATTTGAATGTTTCGCCCTGATCTAATTGTTACACCACTGGATTTGTTGTTATCTCAGGTACAAACGTTTACCTACATTTCTGTGATCATGTTGTGATCCCTAATGTCCAAATAATTACCTCCGCCATATTCACTACCTACCCATGCCAAAGCATGGTAAATATATACACCCTGCGAACGCTAGATAACGCACTGCTTCCAGAATTGCTTCCAGAAAATTCTCAGTTGCATCATTCACAAAAAAAAAGAATCTTTTACAAACTATCTTTATTCTCTCAGGATACAGTGTAAAAGAGGCAAAAATGAGAAGCCACACTGAAATATTAACATGTCCGCTAAGCAGATGTGGTTGTTTACAAGTGTGCGTTTATTTATGTGTGTCTGTTGGTGTGCGCACACCCCAAAAGGGAGCCACAAGGGGACCAAAACCAAAGGGAGACCACTGAGGGGAAATAACTAAATCATGCAGCCCACAGATGTTTGTTAAATGCCACAAAGAGACAAAAAAAGAGGGGTCCAAAATTGTCAGATTGTTCTGTGATATGTTTTTTTCTTTTTTAATCAAATTCTGTCTGACCACTGGTTAGACTCCATTAGACAAATGTGAACTGAAATCCATTTCCAAATCCATTTGATAGTGCCTGTGTGTAGCACTGTCAAATGTAAATTAGACCACAGGAGGACAGAAAGGCGCACACAAACATAACAATGAGATAACTGCCCTGCTAACACAAATGAAAATTGTGGAGAAAAACTGGAGCCAGAATTCAAATCATTTCAACTTTCAGAAGGTGCTTCGTGATGAGATCGTATACACTGCAGCTGGTACAGTGATTGAGCCTTCGGGCTATCTGTGCTGAGGCCACTGCATCTCAAAACGTGGCAACATATGTGACATGCCCTCATTTTCAACACCATTAATCTCAGCGGGGTTTGACTCAGCATTTTGCCGTGGAAGTGATCTAGGGACTGTAAATGGGGTGTGTGCTGATTCTGGGTCTAATGTTTCTGAAAGCAAATGTCCACAAGCACTGATTATATGAATCGGTATTAGGGGACAAGATTGAGAGGCTATAAAAACAAACAACAAACTAAGGGTTTCGTACACCGTGACATATTTTCCCAGCTGTAAAAAAAAAGCGCTCTGAAATGTACTTAGCATAACTTTGAAAGTTTTTCTTTAATCCTGTCAGAATCCTTCCATGCTTCCACAACAACTTTCTAACTTTCCTGCTTTCCTAACCAGCACTACTCGCACCTTTTTGAAAAATGTCACATTTCTTTACTTAAGAATCCCCAAAACTCCCTTTAAATGATGCACTTCAATAGAAATGTGCAAAAATCTACTTCCTCCTTCCACCTCTGTCTATATTCTTTATCTCGCTCCTTCTCTTTGTGGCAAACTAACACACGCATCAAGTGTCGTGCTTTTATAGCAGGTTCTTTCTCTTTTGCTATAATATGGTAATTTTCTCCTGTTTAGTTTCTGGCACCTCTCCAGTGTAATCGCTAAGGGGGAAATCGCCCCTTGAACAGTTCTGAGTGTTTGGCCCTTAATTCATATTTCATGAAATGAGCATGGAGCTCTGTTCACACAGGGAAAACAATGCCATGCTGTCAGTATAACTTTTCTAATACAACCCACAGATGGGAGCTCTAATAACTCATAGCAGGGCCAGGAGAGTAAAACAACAATAAAATGGGACCGGTACCTGATGTGACAGCACCTGCTAGGCTACAGACATGAGATATTTCATATATGGGGCACACATTGTTCTACACTGTTAGCAATTTTTGTTTTGCTCATAGCACCAAGTTATAGTAATCATAAAGTTGCTTATTTTAATCTCTCCTCTGTATTTGGCTATAAACAATGACTCATTCTTTTTTTTTTAAATTGTGCTGCTCTGTTAATTATTCACCACTACTTTCCGTCATTTGATCAGCACTGATATGATCCCCAGCAACAGTCTTATTCTTACATAAATGGAACCGTGGGTATTTTGTCTCCTCTCTGATAGCAGTCTGATTTGTGCTAATGCTGGATTAAGTGAACAGTAGTTCCACAAGGACAAATCAGGACATCAGTAAGGGCATAAAGAAACCCATAAACCCTGACCTATTCTCAACATTACTCAGCATTAAATGTACAGTTATCCTGCCAGCACCCTAGTAGAAATAGGCATGTGTGCGACTAAAAGTTTAACATGACCAACAGAAATGCTAGATTGTTAAACTACTTAAAAACGTGCAACGCCAGCTAACTTGCAGCCCCGGCAGCAGCACACCTCTCTCTCTCTCTCTCTCTCTCTCTCTCTCTCTCTCTGTGACAGGAAGTTGTAAACAAGCAAGATGTAAAGTAAGAAAGCTGACAGCCCCGCTAACCAGTGTGGTTCTCCAGCACTTTGATGTGGAAAATGGACCGTTGTGTGTACACTGTGCCAGAGTGAACCGGCACATAACCGAAGGCTGCTGGTGCTAACACGGCACCGTCAGCATTAACTACGTTCAGTAAACTAATTTGACGTCACGTGTGTGCAATTTTATCCATTGCAAAAAGTGCCATGCACCTGAGCAACTTTTAAAACATGTTTTGTTTACTAACGAATGTGATAAGTGGTTTCAAATGTCTCTTAAATACAATATTTCAACGGACAATACTTAACTTTGTCAATTAGATTGTTCTCAATTTGGTTTTTCTGAGATCAGGCTAATCATTCCTAGTGGGAATAACGCCGGCAATTGTCCAGAGAATTCATAGCGACATGTCCTGCATCTTGCGTGCGCTGTCACAGTTAAAATCCAGCAATATTTTTAGCGGTGAGAACGCATCTGCTGTTGTGTGCTACTGTACATGTGAGAAAGGTTAACTGTGTACAGTATTCCTACCTGGTTCTCCACATTGCCAGAAGTTTATGTGTAAAAAGAGCTAATGCTAAATTTTCTGCTGTAGTAAGTGAAGTTGTTAATATCCTGGATAAAAATTAGAGCCCAACCAATATTGGCTGGTGCCATTACTGATTGATATTAGATATTTGCTGATATGTCAGTATCTGAATTTAAAACAGCAAAACATTTAAAAAGTAAAGGAGAGATAGAAGAAACACTCTTCAACCATGTTATGAGTGTTGATGTTGCATTGTTTGTCCACCAGAGGGAAACTTCTTTGTTGGCAACATGTGTGTGGAACGCCACAATACCAACAACCTGCTGATTCAAACAGTCAGGTAGAGCGTAAACAGTCGTGACAGTATAATAAGTTTGTTTTTAAACTGCATTGTCACGTTATGTTAGTAAGGACTCATAAATAACTACACATGCATATGACATAAAAGAAATATGCTGATATATCAACTTTTTAAATCATCAATTAAAAATCACATTGTCTGCATCTTTAGACTCAAGATATGAAGGATCATACCTATGTTTTATCATCTGAGAAGGGGTCCCCTTCACCAAAGAAGCAATAACATAAAAGAAAGAAACAACACAACAGCATCTTAATAAAATGTCACCCTCTTTCTCCTCACCTCAAGCCTCATCTTCTAAACTGAAGTCAGGGTCTAATGTGCAATAACGTGCATAAACATGTTTATTTATTCTTGATATTGTTGTAATTACTTACTGTCAGCAGTAAATAATTACTTGGGACTCTCCCATCTCCGGACAGCTGACAACAAGCCGACTAAACAACAGCTGGTTATGAGTTAACATTATGCCAGCTAGTGTTAGGCTTGAGTATCCTACACACCACACTTTCATTCTCACGTTGTACGAGAGTTATTCGCTAAGTGTTCAGGGCCAATAATGTTTTATATACTTAAAAGAAAATTTTACAAAGGCCAGCTGACAGCAGCTAACAGCAGCAAAAACAGCAGCGCTTACCTACAAAAAAGTTCAGGATATCCTCAACAACTCACCTCGGTATCACTGTCATCAGTCAGAAGTGAGCTTCACTCATTCATCGACTCATATCGGACTGCTTTCACAAAGTTTACAGCCTCCTCCAGAGTAAATAGACGTGGACACCTCGCATATTGGCAGCTAAAGTAATAGCAGACTGACAGCCTACACTCACTACAAATGGATTGCAGCCAGAGTTGTTTGTCCTACAGCGGCCGTCATAGCTAGGATTATGCATTTGAATTGGGAGGAGAAAGAAGCTCAGTTGACTGCAATCTGCAATAACTGACATAGTGGTGAGATTTCACATATTGTAACATTAACAAACAGAGGTTACCTAAAAAAAAATTCTTACGCTTTTTTCAGTGGCTCTCTATCATCTCTAAATTCGTGGCAAAAAAAAGTGCCCTTTTCTGAAAGCAATTTTAGTTCTTTGTGCAAACACTGACACACATGCTTTGAAGTGTAGCCATGTGCTTCATGCTATTATAAACTCAATGTAATTTCCTGCCTCACTATTTACCAAGGTTAACCTGTATGCAGTAGGTCACATGAAAAAGGAGG
>VUQK01043382.1:118692-140713 GCA_015106715.1 Bujurquina vittata | reverse complement strand
TTCCCTCTCTCTCTGGGGGCTGGTTCAGATTCAAGCCAGATTCAGGCTATTAGCCACTACCCCATCTGTTGCAGCCGGCTCCCTCCATTCTGCCAGGACTCTCACTCACTCCCTCTGTTTTTTTTCTATTTCACATTTATTCCTGTTGAGGGGAATATCGCTATAAAATCATTTGGAGCAGTTTAATTAGACTACCTGCAGTCATTAGAGCGTGTTGCACACACCCTTTAAAGGTGGTATACTGCTCATTGATCCTGAACATTAATTATCAGGCTTTCACTTTAAAAAAAAAGTTATATCATTCTAGGATCTTTCAGAGCACAGGACCACAGACAAGAGCCATCTTGCTGCATAGTGTTTGTACATGGAATCATTTTTCTGAATCTGTGTCATGTTGATTTGGTTTCATTAATAGGTGCCTCTGGCTCTGTGGGTGAAAACGATGCTTTGAGGATTTTGTTTGTTCCATAAGCTTAGCAGAGCTTGAGCACCCCATTTTAAGCCCCTTCTGCTATTGGGCGATGTCATTGTACCCCATTCAGCTAGGGTTTTAGTAAAAAAAGTGGGACACTTGATGGGGCATTCAGTAAAACAAGCCCGCGTGTCACTTACCATTTCAGCTCATTTAACTATAAGAATACAGTGTGTGTTTTTGAGAAAGACGTAGTTAGTCGTTAGAGCTTATTAACGTCTGGAGGGAAAATAAATATTCCCTTCTTTGGCAAGGTCAGAGAGTGCAGCTGCACAATAGCTCATCTGGATCTTCTAGGTGTACAGTGTCTGCCACAGGACATATGCTGTGTCCTTGAAACCCGTCGGATGGCTCTGTAGTTCTGCTGAAAGAACAATTAAATAATTAGCCGTTAAGCAAATTTAATAACCAGATAAGTCAGTTCTGAATTATTAAAAGACCTAACTGCCTTGCCCTTTTTAAAGTAATTCTAATTAAAAAATAACTTTACTTTTTTTTCTTCAGCTGAACTTGATGGATTAAAATCAATACATTTTATTCTGTTCCTACTTTATTAAATGTCTGGGTACAACAGGTTACACAGGCTCCTGATGTCCACAGTTGTGTTTACTGCTATTTACTGCTATTGAGGCTCAGTTTACATAGTCAGTGCTACTGATGGCAGTGAATTTCTACAAGCAGTAACCTTGTTTAGCATCTTCACGGGAAATGGCTTGTACTGTTGCTTTATGAGTTTATGATGTCTTCTTCCCTTGGCATTTGAACTAATGGTAAAGTTTAATTGCACCATATCTTCTGTGAACAGCTGAAGTGCTGGCAGTATACAGTGAAAATGCCACTGTTGACTTAACAAACGTCTGGCAAAGTTAACAGAGTTGGAAAGAAACTGATCGTTTCATCAGTTTCACCAGGATCACATGACTGTTACGTAGGGCTGGGCCATATTATATCATTCACGATAATACCGGTAAAACAATCTTGCCCGGGAAAATAAATTAGATCATGATATGCTAATTTCATGGCGTAAATACGACGAAGCGGATTGTGCTCACGTGGGTCATGCAGTGTTGCCAACTTAGTGACTTTGTTGCTAGGCTTTTCCCCCAAAAAGTGACTAGCGACAAATGTAGCTAGTTTTTCCAGTGACGTCAGAGAGTTCTGGAAACCTGGAATCCTCCGCTGTTGCTATGTTACGCTTTGGCGTCGCCCAGACCACTAAGAGTACCTGGCTGGTGGGTTGTACCGTAAGTCACATGACCTTAATAACGGAAGTGAGTCTTTTTCATACGTCGGCGCATATGTCTGTGGATTTACTGAGCTAGCGAGAACCTTCTGACTGAAGGAATTTTGTTCCTTCAGGCTGTTTACATGTTTTATTTGCACAGAGTACTGGCTGTACAGGAGTACACACAGGAGGAAGTACTTTGGTGAAGTCTACTTCACTGCAGACTGTTTTTTTAAAGAATAAATCATCCTTTTGCTGTTTTTGCTCAGTATCTTTTCAGTATAAAATTTTAATAGCAGAGCTGTGAACGTTTTGTTATGGAGGAAAAAAGCATTAATATATTTGAGAACCATTATTATTTAAATATGCCAATAGTTTATTTTTGAGCAATTTCTCATGTACATCTACAGTTGAGTGAAAAGTGCCTGTGTGACTCAAGTGCCTTTTTGTTTATACCTTTCGGAAAGAAATATATATAGCCATTCAGCTAAAAAATATGATATTATTTTTGGTCTATATCGCCCAGCACTACTGTTACGCTGCCTTAGTGTGTTATTCTTATAGGTGTCGCTTCATATGAAAGGGCTAAAAACAAGTTTTTTGGCTTATTATGTCTGAACCAAATGAACTGTGTAAAATTTACGTGACTGTAATAAAGTTAGCCCGGCCAGCTCTCCTCAGCCACCAGTACCTGTTGAGCATTGTATCAGCTAGCTGTTAGTCACTTTAATGTGAAAGACCTTCACCTTTCATAACAGTAAAGTTCAAGAGCTTTGTGTATCAGCATGTATAATAGTAAGGCAATCTGGTCATTAAGTAGTATATTGTATATTACAATTATTTCTAATTAGCAATGCAGCCATTGTGATGTTCTTAACCCATGTCAATACTGGTGATTAAAATAGCAATTTGGCTAATATCTGATTCTGATACCTTTTTATTTTTTTCCTGTTTGTTTTGGTTTTAGATCAGTTTGTCAGGGCATCATTATTTATCATTATATTTTCAAATCCTTTTCCAGAGAGAGACAGGCAACCATTTCTGGTCACACATATGGCCAATATAGAATCACCATTTAACCTAACATGCATGTCTTTGGACTGTGAGAGGGTGCTAGTATACCCAGAGAGAAGCCACGCAGGCACAGAGAGAGCATGCTCCACACAGAGGCCCCTGCCAGCTGGTGGTTACGAACCCGGGACCTTCTTGCTGTGAGGCAGCAGGGCTAACAACTGTACCTTTGTACTATTTTAGATTTATTTAAGACAACACATCAAATACTGAAACTGAGAAATTATTTTTTGAAAAGTGTGACAATTTTTAATGAAATATGGGGTCTGAATGACTTTAATTTGTATTTACATTTTGCAGTGTTTATGCAACCCCAATTTATTTGGATTGTTTTAAGTCCTTCAATTCCATGTTGGTGCATCTTTAAATTTCAGCATTACATAACATATAACAAGACTTTTGTCTTGTTTTACCGAAGAAGTTGTTCCCTTCTTTGGTTCTGTTACTTGTGCACAGAGTAGCTTATTGAGTCCGATTGCAATGAGCCCACAGGCAGTCTGTGGTCTGTGGCTGGCTGCTTGACATTGGCTAAGCAGGCAGCCGTTTTTCTCCAGGGCTGTTAGTGGGCAGTGATTTGAAGAGCCATTGCTTAGCACAGTTGTTTCCATAAATCCTCTGGGTGCTGCTACTCTGGTGTGACATATAGTGTCACATGTCTTCTTTTCCCCCAGCACTGTATTATTTACACTCTTTGAAAAAGCAGATGATGGCAGCTTGTGGTGGACCAGCACTTTTAATAAGTCACCCATCTGTTTGTGAATAGCATTGAGGAAAATGGAACTTTTTAGAGTGCTGGACACCAAGGGTGTTTTGACTGTCCTTATTAAAAGAATCAAACTCGGCCATCTAAAAGTGCACCAAAAAGTGAACCAACAAAAGAGAAATGAATTATTTTTGCTTTTACATGAGTGCATTTAAAAGAGGACCTGGTTTTTCTGCTCTGCTTGAGCTCTGATGAGGCCTCTGTCATCATTTCGTTTACTCTATAGGTCTCTCAGTCTTTTACATTTTCATTTGACTGCAATGCTGACTATTCATGGAGCTTTTTCTAACTAATCAATCAACTAATAGAGAAAATCATTAAATTAATCCATGATGAAAATAACAATTTCAGCCCTATTAAACAGTCATTAATTTGTATTTGAACAACCACAGCAATTTCAGATTGTTAGTAAAATTAATAACCAATGCCCTATGAGCAAGTACTTGGGAAGGAAAATCTTCCTTTTAACAGGAAGGGGCAGCTGCGACTGGTTTGAGGTGAAGGGAGGAAGACATGACACAAGACATGCGGCGGAACAGTCACCTATGTCAAAGTAATATGAACTATAACGTTTTCAGGACCTTTGCCGGACTTTTCTTTTTTAGTTGTTTGAGTGTGGTATTCGTAGTTTTAGGATGTGGATACTTCCTTCATTACGCTGGATGTTGATGTGTGAGCACTGATGTTTAGGGCCCAGAGCAATGCTATCATAACAGGCACACAGAGTAGATGAGCCTGGTTTAATTAATGGATCAGACAATTTGTTCTTTACTCTGATTCTCAGAGTGAGTGTTGACCTCCATGTCAGCTGTTGGAATATTTTCATTGTACTTAGTAAAGGTCTGATCAGTTGAATAAAACAAACAAAGAATAACTTCCATTCAAATTCAGTGTTTGCATTAGTTACTATTATCATTACTGCCAATATGGAACAGCATATGGGAAGTGATTTTTCTAATAATAAAATTGAAAGCGGCTTAATTGTAGTGCAAGTTGCTGAAGTAAGCTATCACTGCACATGAATATGATACTTCTTATTAATAAATGAATGATTGATATGTCTACCCATTCAGCTAGGAGGCAGGGGCAAAAAAATCATCAGAAATACTATTGAAATACTGGCTGTCCACAAATTAGAGTAGTTTTTTTTAATGAATTAAAGCTGTTACTACTGCATAGACTAGACCTAATAAATAGAATATATGTGTTCTTTTGAATAAATGGCTGCCTTATGAATATATCTCTTTAGGTTACAAAATGTTTTTCCTATTCTTCCTCTTTAAAAATGGTAAATTCTTCTTTCCTGCTTTTTGCAAATGTAAAACCTTTGTATGGTAAATCGATCAGCACATGAGAACACTGAAAGCATCTTTGCTTGCTAGCTCCCTTTGTGTCTCTAAATAATGGATACTGGAACACGCTGTTTCCTTAGATAGTGGCGGGATTTTACAGCATGCAGTCGGATCCACACAGGCAAAAATGGGAGGGCTGTGCAGCCTTTTTTCTTTTTTTTTTTTCCAGAGCCGTTAGTATTGCAGTGTTGCTGACAGAGGGGTGGAAAGAAGCACAGGCTAACAGCAGCTGTTCTCATCTCTGAGAGATACTAACGTTTCATTATCAAACCTCCTGGTCTGATCTTACCAAGATTAGCCTCAGCCCACTGCCTTCCCCTCACAAGAAACCAAATTTGCTCAGTTACTTACAGAAAAAGGGAGATGATCCAAAGAAATAAAAAAATCTCTGTTGGCCACTTTATTACGAGCACAGGCAGGATTTGCTTTAGTAGCATGTCACTGCATGCATGCTGCATTATCTGAAACCTCATTCTTTATGTTTATAAAGACAAGGATGAAGGAAGTGTTTAATTAAAGCTAGTATGGATTCATTAATTTGGGGGTAAAATGTAAAATTATGTAATTTTACACACGCATTCTTTTTATCCTTGCTAAATGATAAAGTGTGAATGGCAGATGCCGTCATGTTGTTGCTGTAAAAAAATAAGCTTTCCCAATAAGCTTTCCCTTCAGCCTTTTAATGTTTTTCTGCAAAGCTGATGTTTGGATTGAATTGAACCTCGTCTCTGGTACTTTTACAGGACGCATACATCAGGCGATGGTGACCTCACTTAACGAGGACAACGAGAGCGTCACAGTGGAGTGGATAGAAAATGGAGACACAAAGGGAAAAGAGGTAGACTACTATTTACCACCATTCGTCGCCTCTTAACTTTCCTTTCCAGGAGAGAGTTTTTTTTTTCCCTGTTTTCCGAAGCAATGAATAATTGATCCAAAAACGTTCAGGAGCTGCTGCGATTACACAACTAAGCTGCATGTCCTACCACCCATCACCCCCTGCACACCCTGCAGCTCTGATCACATGCACACTGTGTGAAAATTTAACAGTATATCCTAGAGCAGGGTCATAGAATATGATTGCCATACTTGCTACATCACATTTTCATAATTATTTCCATGGGTATAATAAAAAATGCAATACAGATAAGCAGAATAATTAATTCCATTAATTGCAGCATTGATTCTCAGCTCATCGAAATGACAAAGCATCCATGGTGGCGCAAGCCTGTCCCTCAGCTTTTTCACCAGAGAGCATTGTTCATATTTGTAGTACAGAACTTTAAAAATGACATTCAGCAGCCTTTTTAGAAAGTGTTGAGCATCCTTTGGCTCTACAGCATTTAATCTGGTGGTTAAATTAAGAGACATTAAATATAAACATCAGGGGTTAACTTGAAGACACCTTGTGTACAAAATTTCTCTTTAAGTCCTCTTTGGCTTTTGAAAATGTAAATTTGCAAGTTACTCAAAATAGTTGCATATTAAACGTGTTTTATTTGTTTGTGACACACTATGTTCTTACAATGACTGATCCCAAACAATAAGCTGACTTCTGCTGCTCTGTTTCTGGACAGATTGACTTGGAGAGTATATTTGCACTTAATCCAGATGTGGCTCCAGATGAGGAAATTGCCCCTAGTCCAGAGACGCCACCCCCTCCTACACCCACATGTGTGAAGGTCAACAAAATTGCAAAGGTACAGTAAGTGCTGCTATGTCACCTTATCAACACATGAAGGTATAGTGTGGGTTTCAGAATAGCAGCATTTTGTGTTTTCTCACCCTTTGTTTAGCATCCCTCATTCATGGGCTAGATCCCAGGCTTATTCAGATAGCTGCTGTGCGGCTCAGTTTGCTGCATCTTTATATAGAACCACGATCCTTCTCAGTAACCTGCTAACTGTTATCCTGTTAAGTACACCGTGGGTCATAAATATAGACTTACAGGTGAGAATCTTTTTTGGAACTTTTTAAATTCATTAAGCATCAGGTAACTCTTAATTTTCCTGAAAATAAGGGATAAGGGATTAATAAAGTTTAATCTAATCTAATCTAATCTAATCTAATTCAGGCTCAGGCTGGGGATTTTTTTATATATATATTTTGTACCATAAGCTCCAACTGTTAGTTGGACAGAATTTTTTATTTTTTTTTGATGCACCATCCAAAACAATCCAAATAAAAATCACCTCTTACCCAGTTTCTATTTACTGATTTATTAAACATTGTTGTTAATCAAATGATCAGAAATAACGTGAAAATGTTTAGATTTCTGTCACTAGGATATCAAGCTGCACATCTGCATGTTACCCCTGCACTCTGCTGTCTGCAGAGAAGAAAGATCAGGAGTTGTACCTGTGCAGTTCTTTCCTCCAGCTGTGCCACACAGTCAGTGTGCTTTACGGCATGTGAATATATTAACCACTGTCTTCTAAAAGGGGCCTTTGCAATCAGCACTAATCTGAGTCTTGGGCTTAATCTCATGTGTTGTGTGTATTTTTGCATCTCTGTATGCAGAGTACCGTATTTTCCAGACTATAAGTCACACTTTTTTTCATAGTTTGGCCGAGGGTGCGAGTTATACTCCGGAGCGACTTTATTGTGAAATTGTGAACACATTAATATATAAATTATAAGTTTTCAACTTCATGCCTGCCATCATCCCTGGAGGTTTAACCAAAATACTCCAGCCACTTCACATCTCCGTGAACCGGAGCTTTAAGGCAGTCCTGCGTAACCTGTGGATGATGGATGGAGAGCACAGCTTCACGGCAACCGGGAGAATGCGCCACGAAACTTTTCTGGAAGTCATTGGATGTATCGAAAAAGCATGGGCTTCAGTGATAACCCAAACCATCCTGTCGGGATTCAGAAAGGCCAGAATAATTTAAACTGCAAGTAACAAAGAGTCAGACAAAAGCGACGCAAAAGCGGAAGATGTGCCTCGTCTACCTCCGGAGTTAGCATGTTTGTTATGCTATAGTTATCTGAATAACTGTTAATGTTACACACCAGACACGTACTCAGTGTGTTGTCTATGCGTCATGCAGCTGAACGTGTTACGTTCACATACCGTGCGCCTATTCGGCCTGTTGTTCTATAATCCATTATTATTATAAATTGCCTTTCATG
The DNA here is from genome assembly GCA_015106715.1 of Bujurquina vittata. Lineage (NCBI taxonomy): Eukaryota > Metazoa > Chordata > Actinopteri > Cichliformes > Cichlidae > Bujurquina > Bujurquina vittata. The sequence goes on along the minus strand of VUQK01043382.1, from coordinate 132,695 downwards.
ATGAAACATCTATTTTTGGTCTTGGACTTTATGAAATAAATTTCCCAAAAAAATGTGACTTATAGTCGACTTAGGCAGTGCGACTTATGTATGTTTTTTTTTCTTCTTTATTATGCATTTTTTGGCTGGTTTGATGTATACTGCAGAGCGACTTATAGTCCGGAAAATACGGTAGTCATTATTAGAAGAAGTTTGAAACTTTAAGGCCAACAAAATTAGGAATCAAACTAACTGACACTGTCATTTTTATTTATTCTTTCCTCACAGAACCGACGGACGATAGCACCTGCTAAGAATGAGACTCCATCCAGAGATAATAGAGGTTTGTTTCATGCAATGTTTGAGGAACTGCTACACCATCCTCTCATAATTATGGGTTTTTATTTTAATTGTTATTAAATTTATTGATGGGAAAACTCTTGATTTTTGGCCACAGCAGCTTTCAATCACAGTAGAGAAACAGGAAATGGGGGAAGACATGCAAGAAAATTGGCCACAGGCCAGGAGTCGAACCTACGCCGCAACGCGGCATACATGTGTGGTCACCGGCTTCACCACTGAGCCACCCACTTTAGTAATTATTTTACTGTAATGCACAAATCTGTGTTTGTGCTTTTGTCTGCCAACTCCTCCTACATAATCAGGTGTCGAGCAAACAAACATCTTAGACCGATGACGGTTCTTATCTATATCACAGATTATGTCATCGTGTTGCCTCACTTAGCAACACGATAAAATCACCACCTTCTCTCGCTCTTTTTTAGCATTTGTGCACCTCCAGCACCTTGTAAAAGCACTGTATAATTTTTATTTCATGATTAGTAGCTTCTCAATTATATCTACTTACATACCTAGCAACCACCTAGCAGTGGGCTAAAATTGCAGTTTTTTTGCATGTTTGCACCTACCATGCTCAGAATAGAAATCTATGAATCTCACCTGTAGGTGTGTGTCCTCCATCACTGTGGTTCTTTCTGAGGTCTCAAGACTGACCTGGAAGTTTGTGGCCTTTTTTTTGTTGTTGTTCATTTCCCTCTCAATTTTTCAGGGCTTGTTTTAGTAAAATGCTAATGTTGGTTCAACAGAACATAAATAAAGTCACAGAAATCTGAAATGTGATTTGCTAATCTGGGGTTAACAAAAACACACGGTGAAAGATTTTTTTTAATTTATTTTTTTTAGGTTTTACAACATTGTTTTTTGTTGTAATGCCAATCTCAAATATTACATGTAGATATGTGTGATTTAATCTTTGTGGGTTTGTGTCTTAAGCAATTCCAACCCGGGCCAGACCTCCACAACCTCAGCAGCCAGAGCCTGCTCCACCTCCTCCCTCCCAGCAGCCTGCACAGCCCACTCAGGCCCAGACACAACAGCAGCTACAGAACGGTAACCTGATCAGAACAATTTTTTAAAAATCAAGTAAAGCTGTTATTTCATGAAATTTGTCAATAAAATTATATTTTCAGGAAACCAGTTTTAAGCATTTGGCCAAGAGCCTCTAGACTAATCCCTTATGCAAATGTGAAGCATAATCCATATAACATTTTTTTAAATACAACTATACTTTTAGATGTTAGTGAAAAATAATCACACAAAAGCCTATCATCCAAAGCTTTTAATGTCATGTCTTTGTTGACCACATGTTCATCACAGAGTCCTCACATCACCCGCTATCCAGAAAGGAGTTTGGACAGCTTTGTATGTATCACCTGCATGTTACCCCTTCCCTCGGTGCTTTACAGTGATTCTGATAGTTCCCAGTAGAATCTGGTAGTCCTCTAGACATACAAGACTGCTCACGCAGCTCTATGCCACGTAGTGTTCAGAGCTGTTGTGTGGCCACGAAGCAGGACAAGGACAATCCATCCAGCAGACAGGCTTTCTGGGTATTAGGGGGAAAAAATTGTGGTGCTGTTTGGCTGCACTGTTTTTTTTTTTCTCATGTGTGATTTCTGCTGAGTCACACATGGGCACACATGTGGAAGAGTCTGTGGTACTGCGTGTTATGTCTCTGGGCTCAGACAGCAGTGATAGTCTTTTATTCTTTGTCCCTTAAAAGTGCTTGCTGTCACTAAAAGAGCTGAGAGGAGGGATTAAAATGTCTTGCCCCCCCCATCTTCACGCCCACAGACTGAATAACCCATAAGCAGTGACGGTGCTGAGTTCCTCATACTTCTTGTCCTGGTGCTGACCCAGCTCAACTTCTCCCAGATTAGAGCAGATTATTAATCCCTCATCTCCGATAGTCTAGGTTTTCAAGGACTGGAGCCAGCAGGAGGCCAGGACTGTTACAGGGCTTGTGCCGGGCTTTGCAGTGGGAAGTTGGGGCTGCAGCAGCGAGCCAGGGCTAATGAAATAACGCTATGTTTAAGAACTCTGCAGTGAATCAGAAGTGGCTTTTACTCACATATTTGCTAACTTGTGTTCCCTTATTATGGTGACTAATAGTTTGATTGACCTGAAACAAAACTAATTTGGGGGTGTGGTGCTTGGGAGCTTTGGAATAACCTTCTTAAGACAATCATTCTTGATTTGAAACAGCCTCTTACTCTAATCAGACTGGATTAAAACAGTAATACGAGGCACACATCCTGCATTGTAAGTGATTTTTGTTTGTTTTTGTTTTTCCCCTTCAGAGGTCACATGACCAGTTGTGTTTGAGAAAACAAATTAAAAAAAGAGTAGGTTTTGAACATACTGCAAAGGCCTTTTGGTGGTTATGTAGAGAAAGCAGCTAATAATATGCAGGAGACACTGTGTGCCAGCCGCTGCATTCTGGTCTGGAGTAGCTGTATCACTGCTCGGCTTTGTTGGTGCCAGCTAAAGGCTTTCCTTCTCTTTAAATAAAGACTAACGGAAACAAAAGCTGATAGAAGAGACTGGGAAAGAAGGAGTAGCACACCGTGAAAGAGATGAAAGAAGAAGACAAGGCTGTTGATGTATGATGTGACGGAGAGAAGAATTACTGTTTCTTTTTTCTAAATGGCAGCGAGAAGGAAGTCAAACTGTGTGAAGGAGGTGGAAAAACTTCAAGAGAAAAGAGAACGACGCCGGCTTCAGCAACAGGAGATCAGGGAGAAAAGGGCTCAGGTACACCGATACTGTTCATATTTTTTCTTTGTAAATAACCAAATATATCTGTTGGATTTCAATAAAACATATATTGTTGACACTGAGCTGATTTAAAATTAAATAAGTCTGTTTGACGTAAAAATAATTGTGTCTTTGGTGATTAAGTTGGAGCTACATCTTCCACATCTACATCTTCGCCTCTATTCCTCTTTCTTCAGGAGGTGGACACCACCATCCCTAACTATGAGATCATGTATATGATCCGAGATTTCCGAGCCAGTCTAGACTACCGGCCCCTGACCACAGCAGACCTGGTGAAAATTCTTTTCTCTCCTGATTGGTAAGAGTCGACCTCCAGCTGCAGTTAAATAAAATGTTCTTCTTGTTGCACCGCCCAGATTGAAGAGCACAGAATATGCGTTTGTGTGAGGAAACGTCCACTCAACAAAAAAGGTAAAGATCTTTTGAGTTTCATCTCACATTACCCACTATTTTGTAATTAAAATGTAAATTTTAACTGCTATCATGTGATACTGTTTCAGAGTTGGCCATGAAGGATTTGGATGTGATCACCATTCCCAGTAAGGATGTCGTGATGGTTCATGAACCTAAACAGAAAGTGGATCTGACCCGTTACCTGGAGAACCAGACCTTCCGTTTTGACTATGCCTTCGATGACAGCACCACCAACGAGATGGTTTACAGGTTTGCAATCCGGATCAACATCTGAGCCGTTAATTTATTTAATTTCAGATTATGCTATTCAAATTTTGTGACACAGCACGCGAAAAACCGGCCAAAGACGCAGGCGGAGAATCCCAGCCTGCCACAAAAACAGCAAAAGACAGTCTAGAACAACCAGACTTTGCAGTTCTTCCAATGTTTGTTTTCTTGACGTAACCGTCTGCAAACATCTCCTAAAAGTATGTCTCAAACAATTTACTGAATAGGTACTGATCCAAAATCTGCAACTCACTGTTGTGATACGTGTTCCTCATATCCTCGTCCAGCAAACCTCTGGGCTGTGAGGGGAAAACCTCTGCTCAGTGCAGCAACATATCTAGGGGTGCAACCTGGCCAGTCAGCCAGCAAAATTTACCCCCTTATTGATCCTGGTGACTCGTCCATCTTGAGCCTGTGGCAGTAATGCAGTGTTGATTGTGATCGATCGATGGTTTCTTGTAAATCTAGTGGAGTTTTTGTCAGAAGTTTAATAATTAACAAATGTGCTGCAAGTGAATACATAGTGTTTATCTATTACTAACCACTAATTCAAAGAGCAACCACAGTTTAACATCTTTAGGCTGAAAATTAAGTTAAAAAAAATTTGCATGTTACTTTCTTTAGCAGGAAGAAACATGACTAATGAACACGAGGAGAATAATGAATTGTTGATATTTTGCTTTTGGGGATGGAGTAGGGCATGATTGTGTGTCTTCTTCTGCAGGTTCACTGCCAGACCTCTTGTAGAAACCATTTTTGAGAGAGGTATGGCCACCTGCTTCGCCTACGGACAGACAGGCAGTGGAAAAACACACGTGAGTTACACATAATGACTCTTTCAAAAATATAAGGGCTTAAACCTTATAGTTATCATATTTTATATGATTGGAAAATTATGTTTCATCTGTATTTTTTTTATTGTGTCACAGACTATGGGTGGCGATTTCTCTGGGAAGAACCAAGACTGCTCTAAAGGAATTTATGCATTAGCTGGTAAGCACATTAGCTCCAACCTTTTGTTGACCAAAGAATGCATTTTTTTGTTATATTATGAAGGGTTTGTGTTGATATACTGGAATTATATATCTCATCTGTTTTTGCACAGCTCGGGATGTATTTCTCATGTTGAAGAAACCCAGCTACAAAAAGCTAGATCTACAAGTGTACGCGACCTTCTTTGAAATCTACAGTGGGAAGGCAAGTGCTCATTTCTTTCTTCTTTCTTTTCTAAATAGAGCTTTAACCCGTGCTGACGGAACTGTGTTTGTAACAATAGGTGTTTGACCTGCTGAATCGTAAAGCTAAGCTGAGGGTGCTGGAGGATGGGAAACAGCAAGTGCAGGTGGTGGGGCTGCAGGAGAAGGAGGTCAAGTGCACAGAGGATGTCCTGAAACTCATTGAAGTGGGAAACAGTTGCAGGTATGACAACAGAAACTTTGCCAGGAATCCCAAGAGTTTGAATTCTTGTATTCAGTTTGCGGTCATATCAAAATTCTGTGAAACACCTTTAATGTTGTGACAGAATTATGTTCTTTGTGCATGGTATTCACAGCAAATGAAAGAGGTCTCGTCCTTCTATGAATTTCTTGCTCAGTTCAGCCTTGTTCACCCTGTGTTCATCCTTTTTTCCCCCTTCCTCTCCTGTAGAACATCAGGGCAGACGTCAGCCAACGCTCACTCATCTCGCAGCCACGCTGTATTCCAGATCATTCTTCGGCGGAAGGGAAAGATGCATGGGAAGTTCTCCCTCATCGACCTCGCGGGGAATGAGAGGGGGGCAGATACATCAAGTGCTGACCGCCAGACTCGGCTGGAGGGAGCCGAGATCAACAAAAGCTTGTTGGCCCTGAAGGTCTGTGGGCAGTGAAGGGGGTAGAAGGGTTGCTGACCTTAAGGCTAATAAATAACCTAATACATTTTATTGTTTTTTGAAAAGACAGCGAAATGCATAGTTTTATTTTTTTTTTATTTTAAAATTTACTAAGTGTGTCTCTTCTGGTTTCAGGAGTGTATCAGAGCTCTTGGGCGTAACAAGCCTCATACTCCATTCAGAGCCAGTAAGCTCACCCAGGTCCTCAGAGACTCCTTTATTGGGGAAAATTCACGCACATGCATGGTCAGTTCTGTCTTCATAAACAAGCTTTGACCATGCGGTCACAACTCTTCCATAGATGAATAAATCTGAAATGAATCCAAGTGATCTTTTTCTCCAGATTGCAACAATCTCTCCTGGAATGACGTCCTGTGAGAACACACTCAACACGCTGCGCTACGCTAACAGGTGGGATTATGATGACCCACTCTAGTGACTTGGCCAGTATCTTGCTGTTACAGAAAAATCTTAGAATATTCCCCTTTAAGAAATTATGTCTCCTTTTAATTCCTCTATAATCCCAATGGCTTTTGTAGAGACTGTAATTAGCTGTACTAAATTTCTCTGCTTACTCTTGTTCATTCTGACTCTCGTATCCTCTTCCCTTTTTTTCCCCTACTTTGTTTCCTTCTTGTCTCCTGCCCTCTGCTGCTCTGTGTGCTGGTATGATGGCTGTGTAGAGTGAAGGAGTTTGGGATTAGTCCGTCAGACATCCCCTTCTCCCAGAGCGGTCAGGGAAGCCGCCCTGAGCACTCGCCCACCAATACCTTTGAGTATGATGACTTTGCTGCTACCTCTCCCAGCAGGTCAAGCACTCCCAAAGCACAGCACAGCACTGCACACATAAACACAAGTACACACAGTGCATGCCCCTGCCTTTGTGTATATAATGCATAATAAAACACACCCATGAGCTCATTTCATCAGCTGTTCACTGTGGTAGACTTCCTGTGTCTTTCCCTGTTTTTCATCTCCACACTTTTCATCCCAGCTTTGACTTTCATCTGAGCTGTAGACAAAACGTGTTTTGTTTGTTTCACTCAGTCTTGATGAACAATGTGTCTGTCTGTCCCTGTGGGTGTGTCTTTTATTTGCTCTGTTATTTTCATCGTTGCTGACGCCCCGGATGTCAGGGATAACTGAAAGCTGGGTGTGATAAGATTTGCCAGTGCAGAACTCGACTTTAGCTGTTTGGCAAATGCATCAACAAAGAGCTTTTGTTTGAGCCAAACGCTCAGCGGGCATTTCCTAATCCTAGTCGTAGTCCTAATTAATTACTGCTGGCACCTGCAGGTTGGGTACGGTGCTGTAATCCTGTGTTAGCTCTGTGAAAGCCTAGTTAAACGTGAGCTCTGACCACCCAGACTCCAGTTTCCGTGAAAACTGATATCTGGAGATTGAGCACTGCCATCTGTCTGTGCATGACATCACTGCTGCCATGATGCTACCATGCTGTGCAAACCATGAACACCAGCCTGGTCAAGAACAGGTCTGACCTGTGATCAGTGGGTCCTTATCTTTCTTTTCTTTCTTTTTTTCTTTCTTGTCTTGTCTGCAGGGTGAAGGAGCTGACAGTGGACCCCAACCAAGTGATTGAAGGGGGACGGCCCAATATCCATGCTGTCAACCAGCTGGATCTATTGGATGAGGAGTGGCTGAGCATCTCACCGCAACGAGACGACCTCAAACTTCTCTGTGAGCAGAATGTAAGTGTACACAGTCAGTTTTTTTTTGGGGGGGAAACAGATCTCACTATTAAGATCTGCAAATGATATCTCTAAATGTGTATGTGTGTGGGGGTGTAACTTAGCCTGCAAACCTGCATGTTTGGGCAATAACATTAGGTTAGAAGTGCTTGGGCTTAATACTGTTATTCATCAGTGATCGGTAATATCCACCGATAACCAGATTTCAGAAATGGTGTCTGATGTGCCAACTCTTTCCATTAAATCCTTGTAAGGAAATAAGATTTTGACCAAAATGTGCCATACAGAATGGTCAATAAAAAATTAAAACATTTAAAAATCATAAACATAAGCTAAATGCAAATGGAAGAAATCAGTCTGGTTTAAAAGCCAAAGAATAAACATGGGTTTTCAGTTGGGTTTAAAAATTGTTTAGACATGTAGACGTCCTGATAGAAAAGTCTGTTCCACAGTTTAGGAGCAGCTATTGAAAAGGCCCAACCTCCTTTGGATTATGTTGCTGAATCTGTAAACATGTTTCCTAGGAGGAAGAAGTGTCTCCCCAACTCTTCACCTTCCATGAAGCTGTGTCACAGTTGGTAGAGATGGAGGAGCAGGTCCTAGAAGACCACAGAGCCGTTTTCCAGGTTAGAAAACAGTCCAGCTCATCCTTGCATGAATCCACATAAACGCCAGCTCCTGAGAATGAATTCATAACTTCTCTTCATTGTTTTTTGGTTCTGTCTCTCTTCTCTGAGCAGGAGTCTATCCGGTGGCTGGAAGTTGAGAAGGTGCTGCTGGAGATGACAGAAGAGGTGGATTATGATGTGGAGTCTTACGCCACACAGCTGGAGCAAATCCTAGATGAAAAGATAGAAATCCTCACCGAGCTCCGAGGTATGCCTGAAGCACACACGCACATCACTTACAGTACATCTTCCTCCTTTCAGTTAATATTCAGTTATTTTAAAATGTATGAAATACTTTTCCTCTCCTCAACAGATAAAGTGAAGTCATTCCGCTCTGCACTGCAGGAGGAGGAGCAAGCCAGTAAGCAGATCAATCCCAAGAGGCCACGTGCTCTTTAGAGTGTGAAGAGATTTAAGTGGCACATTTGGAAACAACCACTGGATCAGGAGTATTCAACTCCAGGCCTGGAGGGCCGGTGTCCTGCAACACGCCTGAATCAAATGGCTGAATTACCTCGTGAGTATGCAGTCAAGTTCTGCTGAGTCCTGCTAATGCCTTCTATATTTGACTCAGGTGTGTTGACGCAGAAACACACCTAAAACCTGCAGAACACCGGCTCTCGAGGCCTGGAGTTGAATACCCCTGCACTAGATGTTTGGCACAACTTGAGCTGACACTAGCAGCTGTGAAAACACAAATAAGGACTGTTTTAATGTACCAACAGGCTCAATGAATTGCATTTATGATCCCTCTAGTAACAAAAACTGGCTCTCCACTCACACTTTGGTCTTGTTAGAAAACTGGAAGGAAACTAGTTTTATTTCCTTCCAGTTTAATTTTTTTTAATGGATAATGTTTAGTTTCCTTTCCTTGTACTTAAATTATTTTTCTTTTATACCCGTTTGTACTTCCTTTGAACAGAAACTTTTCGACCTGTTTTAAGAGGAGATCTCGGTCTAACATGCTCAAAGTTTACTACACAAAACCAGTATTTGGTTTCTGGTTTGCTCTGGCTGACATTTCTGCATGTGCACTCTGTGATAGCTTATGTAAACCACTGTTTCATGATTCGGGGTCCCCGGTCGGCATTGTAAAGTCATACTTCATTGTAGGTGACCTCTCTCCCTTTTGCCCCCCTCCCCAAAAGTTTTTACCAGTTTGGAGGAAGCATTAAACCACATTGTGTTTCGTTCCTTCTGTCCCCTGACAGACTTTTACATGTAGTTTTGCTTCAGTCTGTGCCACGTGGCAGCTGACTCAAGAAAAACATTTTCCACCCATTTAACACTTTGTTAAAAAAAAATGGAACTAGAAAAACTATTAAATGTATAGTGAAGACCACTGACCTATCACAGGTTATGTTGATCAGTGTTTTCACCAGATGTAATGCTGGATGAAGTAATAAAAGTTCATGTTTCATTTAAATGATGTCTGTGAGTGAGTTACCCAAATTGTCTTCACCTGCCATAAAAGTTGTTCACAGCACTACATTCATTTCTCACATTTGACAGAAACTTTAAATGTCTCTTCTGCTTATCCTGCAGTGCTAACCACCGTGCTACCCAAAGGTTTTGTGGTATAATAATGGGAACAATTAACTTACAGCAGTAACCACCTCTAGTCTATCAGCTGTGAAAAATCCTGAAATGGCAAGTTTGGCAAATGCATTCAAGGTGGGAGTTTTATTTTGAAAGTCCCCTCACCATCAGTAGCCAATATTCCTACCTCAGCATGAGCAGGGCATTCATTGCTATTCATTTCCCTCTAGTGGTCACAGTAAATATCTACATGTGTTCAGAACATACTGTATGTGCATGTTTTTGCTGTGTTTTCTGTCCCCAGGAGTCACTGAAGACTTGTACATTAATGTGAGAGAAAAAAGTGGTCATGATTTCTGTTTCACAACATTTATTAACAGTGTATTCTTTAATATAATACTTATTCTGAGTTATCCAGGTCCTACTTGTAGGTTTCTGGTTTTTACACAGTTATGCCATTAACAGGTCATCCCAGGTTTTCTGGTACAGACTTTCAAAAAAAAAACAAAACACCGGGATGAAAGCATAAGGCAACACTTGTGATGAAGGCATTCAAATTGGTTGTGTAGTGTGACAGGGAACAATGATGCTTGCTAAAGGAGACCTATTACACTTCTATTTCTCTTTCTATTCTGGGACTTCACAGGACTAACTGTTTACAAAAACGACTTAAAATGGGATATTTCTGCACTTTTCACATGAAGAAACATTTGTGTAATTTAGAAAATTTCTGGTTTTAAATTATAATAATTACATTTTTGGACAAACACTCCAATGAACCACAAAGAGGCCTTGAAGTCTTCTCTGTGTCAAATGTTATCACACTTTATATATTTTCACAAATGTAAAACAGCGCTCAATATGAGCCGTTTAAATGCATCTGAAAATACTTGTACGTTTCATCCAGCCATTACAGTCTCTCTCCAGAAGCAGGATCAGACCAACCTTTACTGATCTGATTGCAAACTTCTGCCTCCTGTATAAATTTGGGAGACATCAAGATCTTCTAGTCAGCTTCTTCTGCAAATTAAGAGAAGTGGATTCCTGCAGAGTTGAACGCATGCAGCAGTCTGAGAATGAAAATAAAGCAAACACATTAACACAGTAAAAACATTAATAAATTACAGTCCACAGTTTATAATGTATGAATGGAGTTATGTTATCCAGACACAGGTCACATTCACATTAACGTACCAAACATCACAACTATGACAAAAACTGATTTCAAGAGGCATCTGCCATGAGTTACATTTGGCAGGAGGGTGATTGGTGCGGTCTCCTCTGTTTATGGGGGATAGACACTCTGGAGTAGGCATATCCATGGAGGGACACACAGATCTCTACAGGATGGGCAACACAACCCTGACTGCCATTAGTTATCAGGATGAAATCCTTGGACCCAGTGACAGATCCTATGCTGGTGCAGTAGGGCCTGGGTTTCTTTTCATGCTTGACAATGCCCAGCCTCAAGAGGCCAGAGTAAGCAGGTAGTTCCCGCAGGATGAGGGAATTGATACCACTGACTGGCCCCCACGCTCGCCTGACCAAAATCCAGAGCACCTCTAGAGCACCTCTCGGACATTATGTTTCAGTCCATTCAATGCTGCCAGGTTGCACCTCAGACTGTCCAGGAGCCCCATGATGCCCTGATCCAGATCTGGGAGAAACTCCCAAAGGACACCAGCCATTGTCTCATTAGAGTACTGATCACTCTATAAATTGCAGGCTGCAGTGCTAAAAATGAAGATGTAGATGTAGAGTATCAGCTTACACCATGAAGTCATCAATGTCCATCGACCTGGCTCTCTTCTCACTGAAATCGGCTTCCTGTAAAACACTCTCGATTTTTTTGCTAATGCTGAAGTCAGCTGGGACATCCTGTCAAGACACAGAAAAGGATTTCTGATTCAAACTGGCCAATGGGGGATCTTTAAAGTAGACTAACATTGTTGACTTAATATTGACTCACTGCATTGTGAAGAGAACAGTGAATTCTGTAGTTCTTCTCCAGTAGCTGCTCCACTGCTGCAGATCTGCAAATTACAAGCTGACATGATCATCTGTTTTTGACTGAACCGGCTTCAGTTTGATAGGTACTCACTTGAAAGCTGCATTGAGGGTTTTGTTTTTCCTTACAAAGGCTATTCTGACCAGGCCATCCCACTCCTATTTAGAATTAAAAAAAAAGATCCCTTCAGTTTATCTCCTACTTTTAATGAGTAATATCTTAATGAATAATATCTTACAGCACAAATCATCAACAATCAAATCTGACCTGGAAGTTCACTGGAGGAGGAGGATTTTTTGGTTCTATCCTGACAACACTTGATTCCACTTTTGGAGGAGGGCGGAAATTATTCTTCCCCACCTGATAACAGGGAAAAAAACAGAAAACAAACACTATGACAAAATAAAATGAATAATATAAAGACACTGCATAGTCTAGAGCAGTGGTTCTCAAACTTGGCTTGGTGGCGAGGCGGCATGACGGCTCCATGTACACCAAACACGGTGGAGAATTTTATTAGTTGCTATTTCATCAGATGTTCAGCACTGCACCCCACCTGTCATGACCCTGCACCCCACAGTTTGAGAAACACTGGTCTAGAGAGAGTTGCGTTAGCATTAGACAACCAACACAGAGTGAATGTCGACCTTCATGAGATGATCGACACGAGCCAGAAGCTGCGTGTTGATGGAAAGTCTGCAGTACAGTTTGTCTCCAGGCTTGGCAACCAGGCGCATGGCAAATTCTCTCTGAAACATCAACACGGCACACCTGCAGGGGGAAAAAAAAGCAAAAAGTCGGCATTTAACACTCAGCATGGACATGAGAAGGAGACAAAATTCCTCAGTGGTCTTACCTGAAGAAAGGTCGGTGCAGCAGAAGCTTGAAGACAAAAGGTGATGAAATCTGCACAAAGAAAAATTGTATTTGAGGTAAGTGCAGTGAACGACACTGAAACGCTTGTGTGGAGTGACAAACAGGTCTGTACCTGGTAAGGCAAATTAGCCACACAGACGTCAAAGAAAGGCAGATCTGTTTTCAGTACATCTCCAATTAGGACCTGAAGCTTGGTCTGTAAGGGCCTAATGGAGAAAAAGGTTTATTTGATCACTTCAAATTTATTTACCACTTTAACATATACAGTATATGTGAGCAGCGCTGCTTTGTTCACTCACGTGCACTGTACTCTTTTCTGAAGTTCAGCCACTAATCTGCAGTCCAACTCACAGGCAACAACCTGCAAAAAACAGCAATTAAGTTTCAGATTAAACTTCAAAAATCTGTGTTCACGCGTGCTTTTCTTTACTGCAGCACTGAACAAATGCCAAACTTCAGATTGTACACTGCTGTGAAAAAGCATTTGCCCCCTTACTGATTTTTTTTTTCACATTCATCAAATTTTACTTTTAGTTAAAAATAACCAGAATCAACACAAAATGCAGTTTTTAAATTATGATTTCATTTTTTTTAAAAGGCTATCCAACCCTATCTGGCCCTGTGTGAACAAGTAATTACCGCTCCTTTGTGTAACTAGTGAAATAATGGAATTAAAGGTGATTAACCGCATTTTTGGGAAAGCTCAGTTCAACTTCACTAGTTGCATCCAGGCCTGATTACTGCCAGACCTGCTGAATCAAGAAATCACTTAAATAGAACCGGTCTGACAAAGTGGACTAAAAGATCTCAAAAAGCAACACATCATGCCACAAAGTGAGTGACATCTGGAAAGGGTTACAAAACCATATTGAAGGCTTTGAGACTCCAGTAAATCACAGTGAGAGCCACAAATGGAGAAAACTTGGAACAGTGGTGAACCCAGGAGTGATCGGCCTTCCAGAATTACTCCAAGAGCGCATCGACAACTCATCCAGGAGGCTACAAACATCTAAAACAACTGCAGGCCTCACTTGCCTCAGTTAAGGTCAGAATTCATGATTCAACAATAAGAAAGAGAGGAGGAAAAACTGTATCAATGGGAGAGCTCCAAGGAGAAAACCACTGCTGACAAAAAAAGAACACAAAGGCTCACATTTGTCAAAAAACATCCAAATTTTGGGAAGATATTCTGTGTACTTACAAGACAAAAGCTGAAATTTTTGGGAGCTTAGAGTCCTGTTACATCTGGAGTAAAACTAACACAGCATTTCATAAAAAAACATTATGCCAACAGTCAGACATGGTGGTGGGAGTGTGTCTGTTACGGGTTGCTTTCCTGCTTCAGGACGGCTTGCTGTAATTGAGGGAACCATGAATTCTGCAGAAAATCCTGAAGGACAATGTTTGTGCCCTCAAGCACACTTATGCAGGACAATGATCCAAAACACACCAGTAAGTCCACCTCTGAATGGATAAAAAAAAGACCACAAAAAAAAAAAAAAAAAAAAAACGCGACGCAGCCACACCAAAACTCG